>JAJLSM010000012.1:77500-371672 GCA_030567595.1 Kuraishia piskuri
ATGGATAGAGAGAGGCAGCAAGGGACAGGAATCATCGACAGTCTGCAGAAACTCAAGAACACCATCAAGAAGCTAGAGGTCTCTAGCTACAGACAGTCAGATGCGCATGTTTCGCTCTACAACTCCAGATCTTCCATTTCTGAGATGCAACCATTGATGTTCCAGGTGAAGCAACTCCAGAACTACCTGGAGATGGTGTCTGCAGAGCATCCCAAGGACACTTTTTTCAGGCGTAAGATCGGATACACCGAGAGCAGGAGGAAGGGACCACAGACAAACAACATTCTGGATGATATACGCGTAGATCTGGATGGCCTGAGAGAAGAGGTGAGGGCTATGAAGTGAATGATACTATTTAATAAAGATATTTGTAATTGGTATCCACAGATGTGTTAATGAAGTAAATGACGCAGTTTGTGCTTGCGCCTAGTTGTTACGGCCGTTTTTTGGCCTTGAGCTCTGCCAAAAACTCCTTGGTAACCTCATCTCTATTTATTTCTCCAGCAACTTCTTTCTCCAATCTGTCAACTTCTTGTTCCGGGATATTCAAATCCAGCTGCTTTGATCTCTTGGAGATGTAGTCGTGTGAGATTTCTTTCACCAGCTTTCTCTGCATCATCTCTTCGCCTCGCCTCTTCCACCTGGCGTCGAATCGTGCTTCTTCCTCCGGTGTAAATGACTGTTTTGACCTCAATATCCTTCGTATAGCCTCTGGGGACACCTTAAACTTCTCAGCGAAGAACCCCGAGTTCAAATGAGGGTATTGCTCCTTCAGCATCTTGATGCCCATCATGGTTGCTCTGGAAAGCTTTTTTGTCGGGTTCCAGTGCTCACCGTTCAGTTTCCTTTGAACGGCACGCTTTTGCAGCTGCCATGGCTGTGCGCCTGACTTCGGCACCGGGCGGGCATACACTGTTTTCTGTTTTGCTTGTTGCTGTGTATTTGTATTGGTGTCTAGTTTTGGGAGAACCCAAGCCTTGGGCCTTTCCACAAGCACAGCTCGTGTGCTGCTCACCAATGGGTTCGTCGTGGAAGAAAAATATGCTGCCCCATGGCTATATCTCGCCCACTTCACAGCTACCGTTCTATATTTCCACGGACCCTTCAAGAGCATCATCACGGATCGGTTCACTCTGTCTGTGGAGAAGATTACAACCAAACACCACCTGCTAATTCCGGGAAATCAGAGAGAGAGCGACAGTATAAGTGGGATCGACCAGAATGAGGCCCTGTTTCAATAATAAATATTGTGCCTACCCATGTCTGCTTCTTTCACTAACAAACTCTTCATCTTAGATATACTCACACAACCCAAAAGTTTCAACCCTCACCTCATCTCATCTCATCGCTCCAGCCTAAGTATGCCTTGTATACTATGGCACTTCACTACTACCTGCACTGCACTACCTTGGGAGTACGTTCTCTCACAGCCCCCTACACAATAGCCCTCCCACCTCATCGCATAGCATCTCCTTGGTTCCTGCAAGTATCAGCGCCCTCCTCACAAACGGTAGTGTACATCTGCCGGAAAATGCAGGAGACATTGAGGGATCAAAACAAAAGGCAAAAACAAACAGGGCGTATGTGTGCATGTGTGGGTGTGTGGTTATTTGAGGGACGATTGTATTATCAACTTGTGCGATTGTGCTCGTTTTTTTTGAACTTTTGAATATCTCTTGCATAATAGCCTTGGTATTCCCTTTTGAATTGGTTTTCTTCTGTTTAGAGGTTCATCTCAGCAAAGCAGAGCACACCCACCGATTGTGTCACGCGCCACTAACCGTTTGAGTGTATATACTGCTGTACAGGTGTTGAGGAACAGAGGAGCAACAACTACGCAAACAGACACACAAACAGGGAGAAGGACAAAAAAAAAAAAACGAATCCAAGAATACCATAGTTTCCCAACATCACGATGAATATAATCAAAAAGTTCTTGGGCCCTACTCCCAAGGATGAACTCGTGGTGATCCCGTCGGGACAGTTGTTTCTGGTGAGGTCGCCGTCATCCCCCAAGGGTGAGTCGGAGTGCTTGTACAATGATGTGGTGGCGTCTATACGGGAGAGCTCCATTCCTTTCAACTATCAGCTATCGCTCCAGAAAGTATACCAGGAGGGCGAACAGCAGTTGCAAGACGAGGACGAGGATGATGACACAGACTTTGAGGGGCTAAGCGAGCTCAAGGATGAGGAATGGACTTTCCTGATTGACCAGAGCCTACGTATTGCCCGTTTCAAGGGCAAGGATGGCGAAGAGGTGATATCATGGAGAGATGTGAACGGTGACCCTGGTGACCAATTCCATTACGTGTGCGATAGCTCGGTGAAGACCTCATTGGTGGACCAGTTCATCACAGCTGTGCATAAGTGTGAGTTTGAGCGTAAGTACCGCAAGTCCTCTGCTGCTGTGACGGATGTCGACTTGGAGGAATTTGTCTACATCTCGTCTTCGACCGCAGATGACCAGCTATCATCGGCTTTGTCAATACCGATGACTGCTTCCAATAGCGAGCTCACCCTTGAAAAGAGCACAGAGGCTGACGATGAAGATGAGAGCGACGATGACTTTCATGACGCATCCCCAGAGCTCAACACCGCTGCTGCTGCAGCAAGTGGAGGAGGCTCTAAAGGGGGCGAGTCTGCGGGGAAAGGTGAAGTGTTTTGCACGGAGAAATGTGAGCTTCACCTATATGATCCCACCTCCAACTCATTCATCTTGCAGGATGCAAAGACAACAGCAGAGGTATCCGATCATGGCAAATGGCAGTACTGGTTGTCTGTCAACAATGATGATGGAGATGTGGTGTTGAGCACCATTGTTTCTCCCGACATGAACCCAGTGTTCAACTTTGAGCACACTTCATTCATCTTCAACTACTCAACTGACGAGATGGCCATATCGTGGTTACTCAAGTTTGAAAGTTTTGGCATACTCGAGAGGTTCCAGGATGGCCTGATGCAGGCCCTATGGGAGTCCCTCAACAAGACCAAATGGGTTACAATCAAGGAGGAGCAGAGAGAATACATGATAGATGCATTCAATGATATGCAGATCGATGACAATGATGAGGCGATGACAGATATCGAGGCTGAGGAAGTAGGGCCTGATGACGCTGCTGCTGCTGATGAAGAAGATGAGGATGATGGCTCCAACAGGCTCTCTAACATCAGGCAAGGAGTTAACAAAGCTGAGTTTTCAGACGATGAGGACGGTAATGCCGATAAAGACCAGACGAAGGATAAGTACTATGGAAAGCAGAGAGACGTGAATAGCGGACTCAAGGTTGGGTTCAAGAATGATCGTTCTTATGTTGCCAGAGGTAACAAACTGGGTGTCTTCAAGAGCACAGAGGATGACCAATTGGAATTCTACACTGCCATCGAGAACATCAGTACCGCAAAGGGCAAGACTTTTATCCCTGCCAAGATGATGTTGCATCAAGAGGACAGGACAATGATCTTACAGGACTCAAAGAACCCTAACGAGCTCTACAAAATGGATCTGGAGTACGGCAAGGTGGTTGAAGATTGGCAAGTTTCGAAGGACGACAAGCTCCCTGTTGTGGAGTTTGGCCCCACCAACAAGTTCTCACAAATGTCTGCAGAGCAGACCTTTTTGGGTATATCGTCCAACGGTGTCTTCAAGCTTGATCCGAGACTATCGGGTGCCAAGCTGGTTGATTCTCAACTAAAGGAATACAAGTCCAAGACTAACTTTACGTCTCTGGCCACAACTCAGGGTGGCCACATTGCTGTTGCCAATGGCACAGGAGAGATCCGCATGTACGACAGACTTGGAATCAATGCCAAGACCCAGTTGCCTGCCCTCGGGGAGGAGATCGTTGGTATGGATGTGTCGAATGATGGCAGATGGATCCTGGCTACTTGCAAGACGTATGTGTTGCTCATCGATGTGAGGATCAAGGAAGGCAAGAATGCTGGTGCTCTTGGTTTTGAGAAATCGTTCGGCAAGGACTCAAAACCCCGTCCAAAGAGACTGCAGATCTCTCCAGAGCATACCGCCTTCATGCGTTCGGAGACAGGTGCAGGACTGTCATTCACCAAGGCCCATTTCAACACGGGTCTGAATGTATCCACGCCCCAAACAATTGTCTCATCTACAGGACCTTACGTGATCACTTGGTCGATGAAGAAGATCCTCAAGGGAGACCCTCAACCGTACTTGATCAAGCGGTATGACAGCAAGGTGATGGCTGACAACTTTAGGTTCGGCACTGATAACAACGTGATCCTTGCTCTTACTGACGATGTGGCCATGGTGAATAAGAGGGCATTCAGAAAGGCCACGAGGGAGTCGCTGGCTGGATCCAAGAGTATGAGATCTTCCTTATCGAAGAATGACGTCGTCAACTCTCCGTATTAGAATCCAGAAAGTAGGGGAATGGTCATAAGCATGTGTGTGTGTGTGTGTGTGCGTGTGTCTTTTCAACACTAATACTTCCGTTGGAAAGCAACTCATGTCTATCTATTTAATAACTCTTAGTTGGTGCTTATGTACAGGTTTATATTATCACAATCAACGATATTCCCTCGAAAAGATAATACCTCTATTGATACAAATGCTGTTGGCTGAAGGTGAGCCAAGTAGCCAATCACCACAAACCATATATAGTTCCTATGTACAAAAAAACAATAAACGATGCAATACAATGCTCTCTAGTGCATTTACTCACTTGAGCCAGAGGCTTTTCTTCAGCTCATCCTTGAACAGAGATGTGAAAGCTCTGAATTTTTGAGCCCTGGTGGGGCGAACTAAAACTGTCAGATACAACATCTACAAGACCATACGCCTAGATAATTGTACTTACACAGGTAATCGTACTGATTCATATGGTTGATGGTCTGCCGGTCCTGTATGTGCGGGGGAGGGAGGCCATTGATCTTGGCATGAACACTTCTCACAAATCTGTGAAACATGTGACTTGCCATGAGCTGGGAGTTGTCAGTGTTTTAGGACCAGACACACTATAATTGAGATTCAACTTACCTTGTGGTAGAGGAAGTCCTCTATGCCTCTTGGAGGTGGTTTCATACTGTGTGATGTAGAATAGGATGCTGGTCACCTATATTGGCAGATCATTTGGATATTCCTCAGCAAGATAAAGCAACTTGGCAGTGAACTATATTGGCACTCAGTTCCTTCTTCAACCGTTAGCGCTTTTCTACCCTCTTGGCTTCTGACCCCAGATTGATCGTACACTCTTAACAGATGTTCTATCGTGCACCTGCTGCCATAAGTTGATGCACTACACTACGTCTGCACGCGCTTGAGCATGCGCTTCGTGTTCTCTTCTATGCTGGAGAATACGAGATAACACCAGATAACACGAGATATAATTCAAAAGTGTACGTTTGGGTTTCAATTGGATTACTTAGGATCATCATAGAGAATTCCCGCACAAAACATGATCACTGACGTGGAATTGAACACGATCGCCATATCGTTCGGGCTCATTTCCGTGGTGCTCATTGTGATATACCATATCATTTCAACCAATACTGCTCCGGCCCCAGAGAAAGCCAAGACCAAATAAATATTAACATCAAGAAGAGGGGCAGGAAGTATAACAGGAGGGATAACTTGTTTGAAGATGAGCACGCATATTTCGCAGCCGTGATTGGACTGGGTTCAGCATGGATACCTATCGAACATTGGTATTGCAATACCACGCATTGCAAGAGTAGGCGACATGGGCGGGGGTTTAACGTTGGTGGGTGAAAAATATAATTAGTCGAGGGTGAAGAGTTCAAAGTGGCGGTCAATTTGAATTTAACGAGATACAGAGGAGTACAATAAAATTGTGTTAACAGTTTCTTTCAGCAATGATATTTGAAAGTATTTTTTTATTAGCGTTCCAAAATATCCTTCATCAACTATACATATCGGAATCCTCTGTACCAGCATAGCATTCTCATTAGAGTTGGGTGGGTTATATATATACGTGGCCTATAATTTAGTACCGAAGTAATCGCTCAACAGCTCTCTGGATTCCTCAAAGGAGGTTTTGGCGTTGGCCAAGGCATCCTTGACACAGTCGTACCAATCGGCGTTCTCACTCGCGGAATTTGCTGCCTCATAATCGTCAAAGGAGGTTTTGTTTCCGTAGTTCTGTATGCGTTCACACTCCTGTTGTACCTTCTTAAGCCCCAGGGCAGCAGCACTGCCTTTCAGGTAATGTCCTAGATTTGACAGCTTTGTGAGTCCCTCTTTAGATTGGGTGCTCTCTTCAGCCTCCAACAACTCGTCCACTTCTTTGAAGATCGATTGTGCCTGCTCCACAAACGTCGCTATCAGCGACTCGGCAAATCCTTCCTCATCTTCATCCATAGAGAGCAACTCTGAGAAAATCGACCAGTTGATCAGCTCTGAGTTCTGTATATCTTCTGCCTCCGTCTCAGTCATTGTAGAAGTCTATATGTATGTGGTGATGACCAAACGGATGTGATTAATAAGACTTCTGAGAGAGTCCAGTGGAAAGTGAAAGGGGAATCGAGTTAAGAGCGAATGAAAGCAATGCTATAATTTTGTGAATCAATCTCTAACGAGCACCATCATTAGTAAGACATCAATTATACCCGGTGGGCGTACAGGTATGAGGCCAGGCCCTCAAGACCTTGCAAACAGAAATACATGGGTTGACCATCTCTTAGTGCTCTCACAAATCGGAACTGAGAAATGGCAACTCGTGCTGAAGTTCAGAGACACTTACTGCAACCAAAAGTGGAGATTTCAATTCAATTAGGAAAAAACACCCAATTTGAAGAACGGACCAAGTAAAACCGTGAAGATATCTATGGAGCAAATCAGTTATACTTTTCGATAGTATTTTTTCAGCTCCAATGATCAACACCACCCTTAAAATAATTCCCAGAGCCTGGTTTTTCTACTTCGTATCGAGTTTCCCAGTCCCGCGACCAGCCTGTATATGCGTTCGTGTGTATGCGTTCGTGTAGATGTGTGTGTGTCCCTCCTGCCCTGTTCCGTGGAGAAGGGGTTTCGTCGTCTGTGTGCCTGTTTTTCGCACGGGAGAATAAGATTGTGCAGTGCTGTAAGTGGTAAGCGTTTGGTAAGAGGTGCTAGGGAGATGCAAGGTTGGCTCATGCTAGCCAGGGGTGGGGGAGGGGGGACCTAATGGGAGAGGAGCACAAGAGCAGAGGGGTGGAAGGCGGCGGCGAAAGGATGTTGGACCTGCGTCTGAGGGTAACTACAATAGCAAAAACAATCGGATATACTTGACAAAAGAACATCAAATTGTATTATCTTTTGGATCTCAGGGAATTTTATGCGCATCTGCTGAGCCCCTGGCCTTAGAAGATTGCTACCCCCTTCCCTTACCTCTGCTGGCGAGCAAGCTCTCTCTGCATGGTATGTGTGGTCTTGGCCTGGCCTGGAAGAAGAGCCAGCGTTTTGCAGGTGATGTCATATGTGCATCGCCGAACCGTTGCGGATGTTCAGAAAGCCGATGCTTTGCAGTGGGGGGATGGCAGAATTTACGAGCCACGGCAAGCACACCCAACGACGCAAGGGACCTTGGGCCGCAGCGGTAGGATCTGGGGCCGGTTGCTGATCGAACCGAATGATTCAAGCGAATATAAAGATCCAGAGGTGAGAGGTGTTCAGAAGTGATATTATATGGCAATGTCGTGACTTGCCTTATTTTTTGTTTTTTGTTTTTTTTTTTGTTTTTTTGGCCGGTATCACGAAACCATACACCGTAAGTCCACCTAACACCCACCTGGCACTTACTCGGCACCTGTCTGACACTCAGCTGAAACCCAGATAGCTAGGCCATGCATGAAGACTCTAGACCGTTGCTAGCAAGCAAACAGGTGGTGTTTGGGCCTATACTGACTATGAAGGGGGTGCATACAATATTCCGTCACTCACTACTACATTCATATATTATACAAGGCAAAAATCTAAATATCTAAATTCTAAACGGGGTGCGCCGGTGAACCCCAGAGTCTAATTTGTAGAAGGAGAAAAACACGCTTGATCCGCTTTACTCGTGTAGCAGTTCATATAAGTCACCCAACTTATCGGCAAAGTACGTAGGCTTGTGAGCATCTGGCAGCTCGTCAATTTTCTCCACGGTTTCAATTCCTGTCAACACAAGAAGTGTAGCAAGACCAGCATCCCTTCCAAACTTCATATCTGTGTTGAGTCTGTCTCCCACCATGACTGCCCTTGACTTGTCAAAGTCATGCTTGGCTAGAATGGCATCCATCATCTCCTGGTTGGGCTTCCCGCAGGCAATTGGAGTTCTTCCGGAAGAAAAGGCAACACTTTCAATGATGGAGCCAGCACCAGGGAGGATGACGCCCTTTTGTGGGAAAGTGGAGTCAATGTTGGTGGCAACGAAGTGAATGTGGGGTTGTCTCAGATACTGCAACGTGGCAGCCAGTCTGTAGTAGTTCACATTCAGATCCAGTCCAGCAACAACTGCTCCGACATCAGGGTCGATGGTCATCAGCTTGCTGTCCTTGCTAAATGGCTCATTGAGCTCAGGATCAGTTCCACCAAGAGTGGTCAAACCCACCTCCCTCAGCTCCTCCTCAATACCAGATTGGCCTAGCACCCACACCTTCTTATCCTTGGGCAGGTTCAACACTTTGGAAAGATAGATAGCCGAGGCATAAGCGGAGCCAAAGATCTCCTCGGCTGACACCTCAAGGCCAAGATCGCGGAACTTCTCTGTGTATTGAGCTCTGGACTTGGTAGAGTTGTTTGTGACAAATATCACCTTCTTGTCAAGAGACCGCAGCAGTGTGATGGTTTCCACAACCTTGGGCAGGAGGTGACTACCCAGCCAGAGAACTCCGTCGCAGTCAAAGAGAAATGTATCATAAGAAGAGAGGAATTCCTCAGCTTTGCTCTTGGAGTCTAACTTAGACGACATTGTGTAATAGAGAATGCAGAAAAGAGGCAGTCAACACAAATAATCTCTATTACTCCCTTGTTATATATAATTCCCTTTACTCATATCCATCCGCCAAGCATCGTTACTCATCGCCGCCCGGTGCCCTATTTTCTCCAAATGCAGCCTAGTCCGTCAGCTATCTCATCTCCCGTGCCTTTAGCGCATATCGGAGGTACAGGACCCGTGTTGTTTCCTCGGCCGCAGCGAAGGCAAGCGGCGGGGAAGCTTGAGAGAGGATGTGCAACGAGCAGACCTGCTTGGAGGGGGAACAGCAGCCGTTCTCACAGATTGAAGAAGGAGCGGAGCTTAGGCGGCCCAGACGTTGTGATTGAATCTTGCACGCTCCTTGGCAGCGACCTCCTCTTAGGCTGGGCCCTCTTCTTAGGCAAGAGCCATTTTTGAATTGGCACTACCTAGTCCTTCTCTCCCCCCTTCAGGCTGTCTTTCAGTGTCTCTCAGTTATGTTATGTACAGAGAACAGCTGATTGGAGGAGACACAGTAGGAGGAGCGAGCGAGAGAGAGAGAGAGAGACAGACCGTGTGTGAGAGCTCACTGCGTTTGACATCTCTAAAGGAAATAGATGGAGTGTTGAGTAGTCGCACATGATGGAAAATAGTCCCAAAGGAAGATTCAGTGACAAAAAAGGTGGCGTTTGCTTGTGTTGATCTTTTTTTTCCCGCTTTTTAATTAAACTGAAAGGTGATCGCCGACAAGTGTGGCTGTACAATTGTTAGAATTAGAAGCGCAGGTTACCGTTTGAAGTACTGTGAGCAAGGCAGCATTCGTTGCCACAACCAAAAAAAAAAGGTATATAACCAAAACAAATACTGAAGAACATATATAAACAAGATGGCTACACAAGATCTCCCACCAATTGGTGGTTATGAGAAGATTCAGTGGAAGAGAAACCTTCCATCCAGAGGTTTCCGCCCTACAATCTGGTTCCTTGGTCTGGTTGGTATGACCTCATACGGTTTTTACCAGATTGTTCTTGGCAACCGTGAGAAGGTGGAATTGAAGAGAGAAAAGCTCTGGGCCAGAATTCACCTTCTTCCCCTTCTACAGGCGGAGCAGGACCGTGATGTTGTGCGTCGTACATTTGCATACTACAAGCGTGAGGGTGAAATCATGAAGGACGTACCATGGTGGGAGGTTAAGTCTCCATACAAGAACAAGGATGTTTTCCATCCTCCTCAGACAACGATCATGGGCAAGCACATTGACAGGGATGGATTCTGGACAAGTGCCAACTCAAGGAACAGATACGGCAAGGACGGGGAGGAGCAGTAGACGGTGTGCCTGATGGGGTGAGAACCTTGACAGGTTTATTTCACAGATTATGTATAGTTGATGAATGTCATATTTTTGAGTAAACATACTGGCCAGTTCCATGGTTTGCATGTGGGTATTGCATTAACTCTAGTTCAGCAGGTTCGATTCTCAGCACGGTTATTGAAAACTAAAGATATGGTTATATATAGAAGCTCTAGCATGACCAACAACACAAAAATTAGTCCCAGAATTACCCACTGTCCTTGCACATGCCTTCTAGTTAAGTTCAGTTCCTGAGAAGCCGGATTCATATTAGCACCACAAGCAAGAGATTTTCCAGGAGACTACAATGATATGTTTTTCACCAAGTTTGAAAAGCTACTTATGTTTTGGCTCCACTCAATGCCACTTGATTGTCGCTCGAGTAGACGATGTTTGCTCGGAAGAACCCTAGTGAGGAAGAACCAAGGCAGAAAGAACCCGTGAGGATCCAAACTTAAGAATTCATCTTTTTTAGTCATTCCAACCAACTTGGGCAGAGATGCATACAGTCCTTGGTAGTGGAGGCAGCATTCCGATTGTATGTTAAAAACAGTAGGCAGTACGGCAGCCCGAGATGTCTGGATGTTCGTGTTATAGTTTATATTTGATAATATCAGCCTTAGCAGTCTGAGTTGCATCCCCACGGTAACACGCAGTTTAGTACCCCAGCACTGTCACTATGGTGAAGTTCACTATGGTAGTGCATTGAGGATCAGCAGCCCGTGTCAACAGCAGACGATGAGCATTGCAACGGCTATACCCCGGAATCACAACAGGAGGATATATTCACCCAAAATGCTTACTTCAATATAGTACCACGTTGGCAACTCAGCGTGGCTTTCATTTGTGATAAAAGCGTTCCCACCTTACAGAAATGAGTACCAGACAATGTCTGGTGTGGCTGTTGGTAGCTGTAAGAGTAGCATGCGTCCTGAAAGGCATCATATCGGACTGCGATGAGGGTAAGTGGGAAGAAACTAGGCCTATAGCTAGGAGACCTTTAAATTTTGACTAACACAGTAACTTTGTAGTGTTCAATTATTGGGAACCTTTGAATTTCCTCTTGCGTGGGTTTGGAAAACAGACATGGGAATACTCTCCCGTGTACGCCATCAGATCCTGGTGTTTTCTATTGCCGCTATGGGTAGTGTCGTATCCTCTGGTGTGGGCCCAAGAGGTGCTTGGATTTGAAGTAATCCCCTCATACTACATCTTCTACTTTATACGAGCAGCAATTGCCGGGTTCGTGCTTTTTTCGGAGCTCTCGCTGGCGCGTTCGCTTTCCAGACATGTTTCACACTATGCTTCATGCTGTTTCTTGCTCTATTCATCAGTTGCACCCGGTATGTCACACGCCTCAATCGCACTTCTGCCCTCGACCTTTGCAATGGCATGCAACTCCCTTGCAGTTTCGAAAGCAGTTGCCTTCTTTTATGTGGAGGAAGAGGTAGAGAAGGTTGACCACAAGATAAGTGAGCTCGAGGCCAAGAAGAGCCATAGTGATCACCCACAGCACCATAGCACCAAGTCAGATCAGTTGCACAGATATGCAGATGTTAAGAGGTCTGTCACCTTTGCCTCAGTGATATTTTGGTATGCACTTGGCGGACTTTTGGGTTGGCCCTTCGCCCTGGCGTTGGCTATTCCCTTCTTGCTCTATGTTTTAGTGGAGACCCTCATCTCCCACACCGTTCAAAGCCTCCTGAGATATGCCACTATTGGAGCAGTGGTTTCACTGGCGATTCTCGGGGTCATAATCCAGGTTGATTCCATCTTCTACAACAAAACAGTGTTTGTGCCACTTAACATTGTTCTCTATAACGTGGTGTATACAGATGCAGCCACGGGACCCAATATTTACGGGGTCGAACCCTTCAGCTACTATATACTCAACCTATTGTTGAACTTCAACGCAACAGCAGCGCTTGCATATTTGGGAGTACTCTTCAGTCCTCTGTTCATTTATTTTGCAAAATCATCGGTGACGCTAGAGCGGTTCTCCTTGGTTGCAGTCATCCACGGGCCTCTCCTTCTCTGGTCAACTGTGTTTGGATTGCAACCACATAAAGAGGAGCGGTTTCTATACCCTATATACCCGTTGATCTTGTTGTCGGCGAGTTTGTTCACTTCAGAAGTCCTAGTTTTGGTGAAGAAGTTCACTAGCCAGTTCTGGGTCACAAAGAAAATCACTAGTCTCGCGGTGTCTCTTACCGCCCTTTTGATTTCGGTCATGTCACTTTTACGCATTGTATCCCTGATGGAAAACTATCACGCTCCCTTGGCGGTGTACTCTCACCTCAGTAACGAGGCTCAGGCTCATTTGCTTGGTGAACAACAGGTCAATGTCTGTGTTGGGAGAGAATGGTATCATTATCCCTCGTCGTTCTTCTTACCCTCTAATATGCGGCTGAAGTTTGTGGAATCTGGATTCAGAGGAATGCTACCGGGTGATTTCAAGGAATATGATCAATACTCATTTTCTTCAATGGTTGAGTCGATATCTATGGAGCCGGTGGGATTCAACAATATGAATCTGTACGAAGAGGACAAAGTGTCCCCCTTTGACGAGTGTGGATATTACGTAGATATCACCAAAGAAACAGACACAGAGATGGGCGAGAAGAGTATCATCTCCCAAGATACTGCTAATGGAATCAGGGTTGACCCTGAATGGGACTCAATAGCCTGTTATAAGTTTATAGATGTAAGTGAAAGCAGAGGTATTGCTAGGCTCATCTACGTACCACCTATATTACACACTTATGTACATAGTGAAGTGGAATACTTTGACTACTGCCTTCTCAGAAGAAAGGCAACATGATGAACTCAAGAAAAAGAATAAAATAATGAATGAACTTTTAGTGTTTTCAAAAAGATTTTCTATATATTTCATAAAAGTGTGGGGGACAGAAACACCATTCAACTGAATGACTTTAACTCAATGTGTCCTCCTGAATGGCTTCCGCCTAACTCCAAGGACCCGTCATCCGAAACATAACTGTTGAACTTAACAAGCATCTCTGTTTGAGCCCTCTGTTCTGGGGTGATACCGTTGTTTACCACAGACTTGAAAATATGTGGATTGAACTTGATCAGATCCATCAGCTTGGTGTGCACGTATTGACGAGATATCAGGTCCTCCTCGCCAGTGGAGGACATCGCGGTGTCATACCATAGCAAAAGTGGCAGTATCATCTTCAAGGATGTGGCGATGTCGTCCTCTGAGCTGTGGCTCTTTGCAAATGCAACAAACATCTCCAGAATGAGCCTGGGGTCTTGCACAGCTCCGATCACTGAATTATTCGCCCTTGCTTCGAGTTTGGACCTGGTCTGAGCTGTCAACAGCTGAACCAGCTTGGGGAACAGCTTCTGAACCACACCAGCTGATGAGCCATTTTTCTCCTTGGCAGCATGCTGTATCAACGTCTTGATTGACTGGGCCGCAATTGCCACCAATTCCGTTTCGCAAAGAGCTTTGGTTAGTGAGTTAGCGATTTCATCACAATCCTCAGTACTCAGCGTGAGCTGATTGGTTCCCGTAGTGATCAGTATCATTCTAGCCAGCAAGCCGTTCTTATCGTTATGCCAAAATCTCTTCACGGAACTGTGAAAAGTGTTCAGGAGGCCCGCAGCACTCTTTGCTGAAATGACACAGCCCAGCACCTTCTTCAATACCGGCAAAGTAATAGACACCACATCTGCATTTTTGAGCTCAAATATCAACGAGAAGATAAAGAGGAGGCAAGAGTAGAGGTCAAGCTTTATGATCTCCGGAAGGTAGTTAATCATCACCAGCATTGAGTCCAAAGACTTCTTGATGAGGACCAAATCCGAACCGTTAAATTGCTTCAGCTTATCCACGTTGATCTCGCCATCTGCAATAAAGGGCAGCAGCTGGATCAGTACAAGCATGTTGACCCTTAGCAGCTCAAACAGCTTATCCACATCATCATGCAGCTCCTGTTCCGATTTTGGTGGCTGCGCTTCAGAATGACTGAAATAATCGGAGAAAATACCCTCCATGATATCCACGATTACGGCACGAGAGTCGTTATCGAGAAGCAGGGCCAATCTGTCAAACAAGTCAATGAACTCATTGAATAACGACTCCTTAAACAACAGGGTTGCGGTATGTGGTCCCTTAAGCAACCTTCTCAAAGAATTGAGTATCCTTCTCTCCTTTCTTTCCCCACTGTTGAACTGGTGACGGCCTGTGGAGGAAGTCTTAACAAGCGATTCCATACACTGTCCAAACAGAACAAAAAAGAAATTGTCTGTATCCTTACCCAAAAGAGAGGAAATGACTTGCCTATCGTTGTCTGTGGTGAGCGACACAACCTCAAGGAAGTCAATCCAATACTCTTCGTAGTAAACCAGGTCCACATCGTCCGAGCTTCCTGTCAAAAACTCCCCACCATACTTGAGCATCGCAAACTCTCTCAGGGAATGAACCCATAATGGAGCAAGAATATCCATATACTTATGGATGACCGCAGCCAGCTCCACGTCGTGGTCTCTACAGTGGATCTTCAGCTTAGCCCAGGAATCCAACAGTGCAAGCCGCACCTTGTTCCTGGCTTTCGCTGTGAAAACTGGAACCTCGCCAATTTTCAGGGTTGTATTAGACTTGTCAGTACCAGCACGTTCACCTTCAGAGGCAATGGCCCCATTAGCATCAAGGAGCGAAAAGTCTTCCAGCGACCTGGTCAGAACCTTCATGATTCTGCCAAGTTTCGACACACTGGAGATATTACTCGTGATGATCTTGCTGGCAACAACAATTGCCTCACCAGCAAGGTGCACATTCGAATCTTTGCTGAAAGCTGGGAGCACCACAGTGACGATTTGCGCCTGCTGCTGGTCCAATATGGACAGGTCAGGGTAGAGCGGGTCGCGCATTTCAGCATACATCTGGATGATGTTTTCCAAAAGCTTGAGACCAGACAGTCTCAAACGCGCAATGGCCGATGTCGAGCAAATAAAAGAGATTCGGATCAGATCAGGAATCTTGGCGGCAACAAAGAGGTATATCTTGTTGTCATTTTCGGCATAATCGAGGAACTGGATCAACAACTCCAAGATGAAGAACTTGAACTCCCAACTCACCGGTTCCTCGTCAACCATTTGATGCACAGCGTCCGCAGCGTTGATTATAGCGTTCTGACGCACACTGGCATCTTCGTCATCACGATCAGGGCTTCCATCATTGTTGTTAGTCATTGTTGCATTGGGAGCAAAGGACTCCCCTTCATCATCCATCTGAGGTGTCCCCTCCCTTCCGGAATCAGAGAGAACGACACTGTTTCTTTCAGTATCACCAGAACCATTAGGTTCAACACCAGAAGTGCGCCCATCGGTACTACGGTTACCGCCATTATAAGACGAACCATTGCCGCTCTTTCTGCTGTCGAGGAACATCCCAGAGTTATTGATTCTCATCTTGAATATACCGAGGAAATGCTTGCGCAACTCTGCCTTTGGGAGATCAAAGTACTTAACGAGTGACAAGAACCACTCCGAGTGGTACTTTGTTCTCTCCATGGCGTTCAGAGAGGGTCGTCCTTCTGCCCATAAGGAGAATATCTGCTGGAGATTCTTGTTTGTGGGATCATTTTCAAGGGCCATCCAAATTAGACGCTGCAGTTCAGGCGTGACGAAGTATCCAAGAGACGGAGTTGTCCAGCTTAGCTTCATGAGTTGGAAATAGGCATTCAATGCAAGGAGTAGATTGGACTGACTGGTGGTGGTGGGGAAAAATTCGGCATTGCCGCCAACGGAACTTTCCAACAGCGGCATTGAGCACAAGTTGTTGCTAGAGATACCAAGTGTGAAGTTATTCACCACTGTGAACTTAACGAGCCTCACAAAATGCTTGGCAGAGAACAACTGTTTGTCAAATAGTGCCAGTTCCTCCATTATCCTGATTATTTCTCTTGACAGGAGCTCATAGTCATTGTTCTCCATCACCATGAGGCCAAACAAAAGGTTTCTCAAGGTGGTTCTCGTATCGTCTCTCAGGGTGGCTATTGTCGGACCCAATAGGTTGACGAGCATCTTGAGAAGCCTTACCAGTGTCAGAGAGGGATTCAACATGGGATCGAAACTTAGGTTGGAGAAAACAGTAACCTTGGAATGTATGCCGTACTCGTTACCGAGCCAAATCTTTTCCATCTCCCTGAGAGTCTTTGAAATGAGCTGCTCGTTAACCTCATATGTGGAGTGGCTCCTTATGACAAGCATCAGAGCCTCCATCGACCAGTGGTGTACGATGGGATGAGGATCCACAACGAGCGAAAAGAGCACGTCCAACACAGTTGCCGAGGAGTTGCTGACTCCACCAAACTCATGGATTCTCGCCAATGCACTCACATTGAAGGCCCTGGAGTAGGGGTCATTTTTATCCACAATGGCGGCAATTATGGAAGACATTTGTTCACTAACCAGTGCCTTATCGGAATCCTCAGCCAAAGAGCAGGCAATTCCTATGCTCTCGGCGTTGATAGAAATGAGGTAAAGATCCGTGGTTTCGAGGGCTCTCAAGGTGTCTATGATCAGTGAGACGACAACCTTCGGCAGAAACAACTTGGTCTTGGAGTGCCTGTTGTAGTTAGTAGTATAGGTCAGCATACTGCTAATAGCCACCGAGAAGTTTACCACAATTGCTCGCTGCCTCCAGACATTGATGTCACTTTGCCGTTTACCCTTCTCGTCCGATGCTGGCTTCTCCTTACTGTAGAGAACAGAAGAACGCAGCGTTTCTAAGACCGACTGTTGGATCTTAAGCGTCAGGTGTGGGAACACGTTCGCAAAGAGCTCAATGCAAATATCAACAGCCATAGTTGCGGCATTGACAGGGTTGAGATTGGAACGCGTATAGCCCACTTTTTCCGAACCGTTGTACAAAAACATGAGGTAGTCATTCAGAACAGTGTGCAAGACAGGCTTGTTGAGTTCGGACTCAAATTGCTCATCAAAGTCAGTAGAATTGTCGTCGTGTAGCTGTTCAAACTTTTTGAAGTATGTATCCTCACCGCCTTCGTGTAGTGTGCCATCCTTGAATGTGCGTATGTCACCATGCTTCACCAACAATTCCTCAATAACAGACATACTGATCTTGCTGGTTATACCGAACCCAACACCATCACTCACCCTGTAGATATCCATATCGTCCACCAGAGCTGTATCAGCTGAACTGCGCTTCTTGGAGCCCTTGCTGGCTTTAGTTCCATTCGGTATGGTGTAGTTGAACAGTTTGTGATCGGAGAATTTGCTGATCACCTGCATCAATAGAACGGAATTGAACTCGTTCCTTATATTGAGATAAGGAAGCAACTTAGAGACATTCTGCAGGATTCGGAGTCGATTCAGTGATATTTGGTTCTCTAGTTGTTCAATGCCCCGGGCACCAGAGATTTGTGACTCCAGATTGCTTATGAACGTGAATGACTTGTTGAGGATATTGTTGAGCTGTTTTGCCAGTTCAGGGGTCAACAGCGTCGTTGGCCCACTGATATGTGTATGTAGGACAGTGGATGCATTTGTGGAGGCGAGATATGTGATATAGCTCAGCAAACAGGTCAAGGAGTGGTTCTTCACCTCGATCAGCTTCATGATCTCACTTATATTCGCCACATACAGTGCTCCTGAGGGGTCTCCCACCTTGCGCTCAAGCTTTACAAAATTCGCAGGGAAAGTGTGGGCCAAGAGGTTTTTCCAAATCGCAAGAAACTGGGATCCATCCAGAAGGAAGAAGTTGTTGTTAGTCCTGGAGTTGTCATCTGATGCAAAGTTGAACAGTCCCATGAGCAGCACCCAGCTGAGAATCTGCTTCTCGTAGTTGACATTGCTGATGAAAGCAGATGCAGCTCCTGTGAAGAGGTTGTTAACCATCACGGTCGAATTAAACTTCTTCAAGAAATTAGTGGTGGTTGCAAACACCTGCAGTATGAAATCAGTGTTGATATACTCCTTAGAGGCCGAGGTCAACGTGCTTGCAATGAGGAAAGCCAATCCGTGATTGGCGTTGAACACAAAACTGGTCTCATTGGCGGTGTCCTCCAACGACAGCATCAAGCTAGAGAGAGAGTCCCTCAGTATGGAAAAGCACAGCTCAGGCTTGGCCTTGATCAACTTGATGAGAGTTTCGATCGATATGATCCTGATCTCAAACTTGTGATGCTTGCATAGCGTCAAGAGTTTGGTGGCAATTTGAGATGCCAGATCTTCGCTGTTCTCTGAGGCGCTTTCCCTCTGGGACAGAAGATACTGGTCCAGACGAATTATGAGGATCTGGGATAACTTGAGAATGAAGATGGTCTTGTAGGGATTTGAGCTGTCGGAAATATAGTCTGTGTGGTCCTCTGGATTTGCGCTGTTATCGCCGAGGGTGAGCTTCTCCAATATGATCAGTTCATTGATATCACATCCCACCTCCTTTATGAGCATCTTGTAGAGTGATTCCAGATGGTTGACAATCTTGATGGCATCATTCATGGGGAGTGCTGAATTAACCGCAATCCTATTCCCGGGAGCGGAGCTACTGTCTATCTGATTTGCATCAAACACAGTTGAAAGGATCTTGTCAAGTAACTTGAAGAAGGTGAGACTCACAAAGTTGGTGCCACTGGCCGTTCCTGTGTATACACTATTCGTTTGGTAATAAAGATTACACTTAGAGATAAACTGCACGAGAGTTTCCAACAGTCCAGTTCTAACTTTGAAGTTCGTGACAGAGTTGGTGTAGTGACCCAGCACCAGCGAGAGGCAATTGTCAAGGGATTTATCCTCCAGATTAAGATTGACACCATAGTTGATGTAGTTAAACAGCAACAGGTCTGCCAGGTTCTTTGCAGATGCCAGCCTCAATTTTTTGAAATTGGTATCCATTGAAGAAATCAAGTGCACAATGTACGGATTAACGGTGGTGAGGTAGTGGTGTACATTTGCGGCGGACTTCTTTGTGGTGATAGATGCAATGTACCTATCAGATCGCAGCAATGACACCAGGGCATTGTTGGAGTGGACGATGCTTAGCAGCGGGAAGTTGTAACCTTCTTTGTTTATTACTGTGAGGAGGTTTTTGTTCTTGAGACTGACCTTGTTGACCAACTTGAGGAGCCTGTTCAACAGCTTATCATCCAGGATATTGCTTCCACAGTCATTTGATAATAGCAGATCAATGAGGAATAGCATATCCGTGAAATAAGAGGCATGGAATCGCGATGACTCGACTGTTGAGTTGAAATCGTCGTAACATTTCATCAGGTGTTTGTACAAAGCTGTGAGGAGTGGTGCCTTGAACGAGCTGAGGAATCCGTTGAACGAGCTAAAGAGAGATTGTAGAATGACCAAGGAGGTGTGCTTGAGCGTGGAGTACCAATTGGACTTCAGTGACAGCTTCTTTAGGTTTGCAGTGAAGATATCCACCAAAGTGTTGGTGAGTTCAATCAGCTTGATGCTGAATTTGCCGTCACTTCTCTCCATAAAGGTTGAGAATACCAGGCAGTAGTCCTTTGCAATGAGCTTTGATATCTCATGTGTGAGCTGGTGTATTTCCTCGCCATCGTTGGGATGGATTTCCCTGTAATATGAGATAATGGCATCCAATTGCACTAGTACCAAGTGGACGTCGTCGTTAGAGATGAGATCCGCTTGGTCGACAGCGCTGCACTTTGGATCGTCCCTGGGATCAAGCAGGTAGTGGATATCAGTCAAATAGGTGAGGAGAGCAGAACAAGCTACACCCACATTAGTTGGATCATTGTGCTTCTGGAGGATAGGCTTCACCTCCTCAAAAGGTTCCACCGGCATCTTCAACAGCAGAGAGCCCGCAGTTCACCTATTGATTTGCAAAACAGCAGCTCTCGATCAGCCAGAAGCAAATCAGAGTGGATGGGATAGTAATCACTGTCCTGTCAAAGTGCAAAGTGGGCCGACCCTCAAACAACTGATGCAACAATGCTTTCTAGAGCAAGATGTGAGCCCTTCTGGAGAATCAACAACAGAACGGGCTCTCTACTCCCCAATTGAGTTTCAATGCTGATCTAGACTGTACTAGAGGTTCACCGCTCATCGGACCAACTGCCTCACTACGTCTGCCTGTTTACACATACAACACGTAGCATGCAGCTAAGGCGGGGACTGGCATATAGAGTGGAGGACGTGTGTTTACCAGGCTGGTTGGATAACCCCAGAAGGATATTGTTAAGAATATGTTGAAAATGTTGAAGGAATATCACGGGAGAAGGAGAGGGTTGATAACTCATCGATAGTTGTGTTATCTATTTCAAGGATATCTCACTGATAACAAATATGCTGTCTTCACTGACCCAATTGAAGTATCGCATCAACTAATTTGTTCCTGTGGTGTCAAGGTGAAACGCAGCCGGCAAGTGTGTGGGTGTGTGCCAGTGATGTGGAAACCTAAAACAATTCATTTATTTTGTGCCCTTTTAGGTACAATTATATAAACATAACAAACCATCTATCCGATGTGGAATATGAATCCACAAGCATAATTTAACCAATCCCACTTCATGCTCGGTTCTAAGCCTTCACTGGCTTGGTGAGCATGGAGTCTCTGGCAGGACCAGTTCCGACCCACTCGATTGGGACACCCACAAACTCCTCGATGAATGCAAGGTACTTCTTGGCATTCTCGGGAAGTTCGTTGTAGGATTTTATCTTGGTAATGTCCTCATTCCAACCAGGGAGTGTCACATACTCAACCTCAACCTTGGCAAGAGCATGCAGGTCCTCTGGGAAGGAGGCGAGCTTCTTGCCATTGTGGGTGTAAGCGACACCAACCTTGATCTCCTTGAAAGAGTCAAGCACATCGAGCTTGGTGATGTTGAGGGAGGTGTAGCCGTTGATGAGGGTGGAGTACTTAAGTACCACCAGGTCGAGCCAGCCACATCTTCTCTTACGTCCGGTGGTGACACCGTACTCGGCACCGATGGTCTGCAACTTCTCACCATCCTCGTTGAGCTGCTCGGTTGGGAAAGGACCCTCACCGACTCTGGTGGTGTATGCCTTCACAACACCGTACACGTTGCGAATGGCCTTTGGAGGGATACCCAATCCAGTAAGCACACCTCCAATACCGGTGTTGGAGGAGGTGACGTATGGATAAGTACCAAAGTCAATGTCCAGCATGAGGGCATTGGCACCCTCGATGAGGATTTTCTTGTTGGCCTGGAGGGCATTGTGCATGAAGTCGATGCTGTCCACGACAAATGGCTTCAGCTGCTCTCTATACACCTTGTACCTGGCAATTTCCTCCTCAACGTCGTAGTCAAAATCGCCATATCTCTGCTTTCTGGTCTGAACAAGCCTTCTGAGCTTTGTCTCAAACTCGGCCCAAGCCTCCGGCTCATCACTCACAAGGTGGTGCACTCTGATACCAGATCTAGAGGCCTTGGTGGAGTAAGTGGGACCAATGCCCTTGCCGGTGGTTCCGATGGACTTCTTGTTCTCGCTCAGCTCGGCCTCCTTAAGCTTGTCGGTTCTCTGGTGGAAGTCAAAGACAAGGTGGGCTCTGGAAGAGAGGAAGAGACGGTCTCTGCACTTGAGACCCTTCTTCTCAATGTTCTCGAGCTCCTCGAAGAACGAGGGCACGTGGACGACGACACCAGAGCCAACGAGGTTCAGACAGTTGGAATTCACAAGGCCAGATGGAAGCATATGGAAGTCATACTTGACATCACCAACAACAATGGTGTGGCCGGCATTGTTACCACCCTGGCATCTAGCACACACCTCAACATCGTCACACAGAACGTCCACAAGCTTTCCCTTACCTTCGTCTCCCCACTGACTACCTAGCACAACGTCAGCCATGATGTGTGTTTTATATGTTTATCTTTAGCAACAACAAGCACTTTACCAGTGTAATGAACGTGTCAACACGTTAAACCAAACCAAAACTTCCTCCCCCAATTCTACTCCAGCTCACCTTATTCACTCTAGTTATATACCACCAACTCCACCACCCATCCATCCATCCATCCATCCCAACCCTCTCTGCTACTGCCAGCCTAAACCTGCATGATTTGCGGAGGGGCTGCTGTGTTCTTCTCTGCCAAATTTCGCAGGCGCATTCTGCTGCAAAGAGATAAATTGTTCTTGACTCTGACCCCATCGCTTTACTATGGGAACCTCCATGCATTACCCGGACCTGGTCACTCTGGTTCTGCTCCTCCCCTACTACCGCCCTGCACCTCAATCACTTTAGGCCCAACCACGAGCGGTTTTACCCCCAGCTGTGCTCTGCTGCAAAGAGAGCAATACAGGCTATATAACTGACTCATCGGTGTCACTGAGCATGACCATGCATTATGGATGACATAAACTAGGGTTCAGCATCTCTGTAGAGGCTCACAGTTCCAGAGCAACTGGCCTCTATAGTAATCTTCTTCAATGTAGAGTTCTCTTAGTCGGCGATCTCCGAACAGCTTCATAGCTCGCATTGATCTTAAGACATACGGCATAGGATCGACTCTGCTGAGCGCAGCGGAACCTTACATGCAAAATATGCTCATTGACGTGCATGAACTATCCTTATTAGCTCAGTTGGTAGAGCGTTCGGCTTTTAAGGATTTCGTTTCTCTCAAGAAGTCGACCGAAACGTCCAGGGTTCGAGCCCCTGATGAGGAGTTCTTTTTTGCACTTCTCAAAACAGCAATATTCTTACTAGGAAGATAAGTGAATGTAGGGATTTCAGAATGATTGAAGGTTTTTTTTTTGCTAGTCAGAAAAAAATCGTATTTAATAAATATATTGATAATCCTACCTTGTTATGTACCTATTAATACAGCTATAGTATGGTGCATACATGCAGACGGAAAACATGCAACCTACTGGAGCAGCTGGTCTCTGTAGTGGGGTTGGTTGTTGATGAACTTGGCAGCTCTTCTGTCATTCGTATCCTTTGCCTTTCCTTCTCTCTTCCAAACTCTCTTCTTAAGAGCCAACTCTTTCCTGTCTGCAAGAGTGGCCAAGTGACGAGTCTCTGCAGCGATCAAAGTACCTTGACCTTCAGACAACTCCTGGTCTGGCTTCAGGTTCTGCCTGTAGTAACGAGCAAGTGACCTGTGACCAACCACAGCACCTGATGGCAGATGTAGCTCGTAGCCGTTGCTATATGAGATCTCTTGTGGGAGATCCTCATCCTCATCACTAGAGCCTGCCTCTTCTTCGTCACTAACATCTTCCCACTCGCCATCCTCCTCATCATCTGCTACAGTGACTGGATCCACCTTCTTATTGACTGGGATACCGTTGTAAGTGGAAGAGAAATCATAAAACTCAGAAATCTCCAGTTTCTCATTCTCACTCTCGTATGGGATTCTACAGTGTCTCTTTGAGGTCATGTGCGCTCTAACGGCCTCCAGCGACTTACCCTGGAAGTTACAAGATAAGCACACGTTTCCGAGGCCGATCTTCTCTGCCAAGTATTCTAACAAACCAGTACGATCCACCAGGTACTCCGATTCTGGGACGAACATTCCGTGAACCTTGAACATGTGCTCCACGTTGGCATTCTCGTTGGGGTACTTCTTGTGACAGAACAGACAGAAGTTTGGTGGGATCTCCACTCTGTTTGCAAGCTTTTCTTCCATTAGCTGTTCCTCTGTAATCTCTTGTTCGCCTTCTTGTATTTGAGAGGTCTCTTCTGGTTGAGCCCCGGAGATCTGGGGGATGCTTGGAACTTCTTCTTCAGAAGCTTCCCGTGCAACCACAGGCTCTGCAGCAGGCTCTGCAGCAGGCTGTTGCTGGCCAGCCTGGGACCTCAAAAGCTGCTCTCTTGCGATTTCAAGCAGTCTCTTTTTCCTCTCGAGCAGATCCTCCTTCTCCTTCCTCCTCTGTTCTTTCTTGGTGACGGTCCTTTCCACGTCCTCCTCGGCCTTTCCACCCTTTCTACCTTTAGACTTTGGTAACTGCTCGGCCGCTTTGGCCTCTTCAATGGCTATGGATGCAACTTTGGAGTTGAACATCTCCTCAGAGATGGCAGGCAGCTGTGCCACCCTTCTCTTGAGATTATACCTATGCCAGTCGGACTTCATGTGTTCCCTCTGGTCCTCTGGCGTGGGGAAAGCCAGCCCACAGCTGTTACATGTGTATCTCATTTTGTATGTTGGATGCTGTGATTATGTGTATATATATGACAAAAACGGATCTACTTCGGCCTTGTGAAATCCTATGCTCTTCAATCTGAGAGGGTTACTGTATTGGTATCAGGCAAAGCCTTTCAAATACTTACAAATATTTCGCCTTTCCTGCAGGCATCGCAAAAAAATATATGCGCATGCAAAATATTTCTCTTGCCGCGCACTACCTCCCGCCCCACATTGCACACCTGGTGTACCAAGCAAATAACTTGTGTACTTAGACAGGCATAAATGTATGGCAGAATGCCTGAGCAGACCATCCGGCGCCATCTGACTGTAGCCAGTTGTGGAGCCAGACAAAGGAATGGATATTGTTCGTGTCTAAACTGCTATCAGTAATATTTTTTATATTGACGATTTAAAACTTCAAGAGAAATGAAATAAGTGGCCTCATGGTTTTGTTTCAGTCTTGAAACCTTATTCCTGTGTAGATGGAAAATCGCATAATCTTCTAACTAATAAAATATGATTCTTCATTTATCGTAATATACATGCCCTGTTTTGCCTTGCTGCCCCTGCTTTTTATATCTCAACACCTTTGCAATAACAACTTTACTCTTCACCGTCTCTTTTTCGTGTAGGAGATGTTCCTTCCCTGTGGGGTGACCCTTGCAGCCTTCTTTGCAGGCTTGGGGCCCATGCTCTCCTGCGCATAAGGATCAAAGCCAGCGGATGAGCGCTTCTTGGAATTCTTCTTCGAGTCTGACGAGCCCGAGGACTTTTGTAAAACCTTGGACGCCTTCGAGTAGTCCACAATAGAAGTCAGTTCCTCTCCAGCAGGAGTTGCCGATCTTGAGCCTTGGTTGCTGTTGTTCTTGTTGCCGTTATTGTTATGTTGTTTGTGTCTCTTTTCACGCAAGACTATGATATCGTTGACACTCTCCTCTGGTCCCTTGGCCATGGCCACCTCAGAAGGCTCTTCCCTCTTGACAGCAAATGGATTTGCATTGGATGCATCATTGGAGGAGACCTCCAGTGTGGTCTCCGTGTACTCTTCAGCCAAAAGCTCTCTCTCCTCCTCTTCTTCCTGGAGAGCATCAGAAAGCTCTGCAAGTCTCTCCGTCGCAACTGTGAATGGGAGAGACTTTGGACCGGAGGGTGAATAGGCAACAGCAAAGCTTCTCGTTTCACTCTCATCAAATATCCTTGATGTTTCCGTCAACATAGACACTGCGGGAGAACTCAAGAATCGACCCATGTCTTTCTCCAAAAGCGATTGGAAGGATGTCTCGATTTGTCTTGCAGTCTGCACATCTATTGTGTTGTCTTGATCGACCGAAGGAATAGAGTTGATCATATCATGGATGTCGTGAGCAGCACCCATCATCTCGAGGTCCTCCTCTGCGGATTTGTCCAGAGCATCCTTAATCACCAGGGATAACTCTTTGGCATGAGAGCGCACATGATCCGTGAGATAGCTGGAGGAGGCCAAAATTCCAGCCGGGTCAGTGGGCGACGAAACCACCAACGAAGCCAACAACTGATTGGGCATGACATATCTAACGCTCTCATCGTCCTTTCTGGCAATGGCATCTCGCCATTCGTAGAGCGCAATGAGCACCGTCTTCTTGCTGTTGGGCAGACTGTACTGGTTCATCAGGGGGGCCCAAGGGGTATACTTGTCGTTTAGCGGACTGTTCACGTAGGCATCACTGCCAACGCTGTCAGGACGAAACTTCGTGTACTCGAACCTTCTGCTGGCAACTTTTCTCGACTCGTACAGTACCTCCTGCAGCTTTCCATTTCCAGACTGCAGCAACATCGTCAGTATCTTGTCAAAGATATTTAGCAGAAAATGGGTATCCGAACGTGCATACTGAAGCATGGCATTGGGTAGAGGTCTGATTCTCCAATCAGCAAGCTGATACTTCTTGGACGTCTTGAACCTTGCAAACCGCTCCAACAAGTATGCCAAACTGTGACGTGGGAATCCCAACACCCTACTGGCGTGGTACGTATCGAACAGGTTGACAATGTACAACCCAAGGTCTCTCTGCAGCCAAATGATATCCATGAATGCACCATGGAATACCTTGATGGTGTTGGGGTCAGCGAAAACCTCGTTCAAACACTCCAAATCGTTTCTCAGCTTCAACGTGTCGATGATCCAATCTTTCCCTCTGTTACTGATCTGCATCAAACAAACCAGACCGTAATAGGTACGGTAGTCATGGTGCTCCAGATCCACCGCGATGATCTTATTGCCCTTCAGTTCTTCAATCATTGCCTGCAAGCCCTCCACAGTATCCACCCAAGTGGCCGTGGTCTCATTCCATGGCAAAGACTCAACAGGTTCCCATCCTTCTGAGGACAGGATCCACTCCGGGTAAGGCTGGTTCTGGATCTCATGAAAGTATGGATGATCATAATGCTCAGGAAATGAACCATCTTCGGATTTGGCCTTGAGTCTCATCGACTCATCATACGGTACAATTGCATGTGGCTTGCTTGTGAGTAATGGTCTGAAGGGGTGGCTCTCTGTATTGTCAATTGGTATCCTGAAATCTGGTTGAGGCTTGGCAGTTCTCTTTGCTGGTCGGCTGGAGCCATCACGCGTGGAGTCGTCTTCGAGATGCATTAAACCATCTGAGTCTTTGTGGGCAGACTCTGTATTGTTTGTTGATTTCCCACGTCTTGATGCTTCGTCCATGGCTATGTCGGACCTCTCTAGCAGGCTCTCCAGTATATTACTAGCAGCCCGCCATGTCTGGCTGAGTTTCTCTGAGCCGAACTCAAGGTTGTCAGACTCCGCATTTTCCAGATCCTTCTGGTTCTCTGTCGATAGAGCAAGAGTTTTCACTATGTCCAGTAATCTCTTGGAGGTGGAGTCGATCTGTTTCCCTAGTTGTGGATCCAAGGACCTATAGAAATTGGTATCCTGTGCAGCAAGTGCCGAGGCGGCCCTAATGGTACCCACAACCTTTGGCATGGCCAACGCCAGCGGGTCTGTTGGGGCCGAGAACTTGTCAGAACCGTTGCTTGTCATTGTCAAAACAATATGTGCTTAACTTTAAATATGCTGAAAAGGGTGGTATGGAACTATTTGGTAATAGGTTGGCAATTCATAGACCTACTCTTCCTATCGTGTAACAGGTTGCTCGGTGTTGGGCCAGAAGAAAGAACTAGTTAGTTCAATGAGGACTCCAATAACTCCAAAACACTATTTCAGAACAAAAGTGCGAAGAAATGGGGTATTATCGCGGTCTTCTTCCAAATTCACCTCATTCAGCATATCCTTCTAACTCAATCAGATATGCTCTCTATATTTTTTTTTGCTAGAGGTGTCCTGCATAATGAGATGAGAGCCGGGTAATCACCGATGGTGGAGGATAAGGCTCCTCGAAACGGGTGCGGAATGGGTTGTAGTTTTTGGCATAATTGTGAAAATAATTAAAAGAGTGATATTCTTATATTAGATGTTTAAATTTACAGTGTAATGTGGTAACTGGAATACCAAGTAGATTGTAAATCCGTTATGTTTGTTTTCCTGGATGTATACCTCGAGATCTACGATAATGTGGAGCATAATTTTGATTTAGTACTTTCAATTGAAATCATAGATAGGAAAAACTAATGAAATCAAACAAGAAGCAACACAAGAAGACTCAGAGAGTGAAAGAGTGCTCTCACAGTAGAGCAAAATCCCAAACCAAAACACAATAGAGGAGAAGAGAAGAGAAACATATAAAAAGAACCTGTACTTTTGAAAAATAAAGTGGGTATCATATTCAACCAAAGCTAGACGACCGAAACCAAACAGAAAAGAAACAACAATAGTCAAAGGTGCGAAAAGCAGTAACGGAAGGTAACAAGTAATATTTATGGCGGGAAGAAGATCAAAGTTCCATGTGCAATGCAATGCATACCCACGGAATCAATGGATGGAATCTTTTGCCAGCCATGGCATGACACACCACACAAAAGAGGGGTCATCCAATCCTCAAGGGCCGAATTCAACGGCTCCAAACAATCGGAACAGCAACCTCAGCGATCGCCAGATTTGGGTATTTAGTAAAAGACGAGCTGAGCAGAGCCAGAGGTGACGGTGATGGTGCATCCATCGGTCTCATCACCGGAGAAGGTACCATCGACGTAAGAGCAAGCACCAACCATGTTGGAACCAGAGGTAGCCTCAATCTTGACGTTGTAGTTTGGAGCATCACCGTTGTTTGGGTTAGGGATCAAAGAAAGGTAAGTGTTACCGTTGGTGTAACCGGCACCGACAACGAGTGGAGCCCAGTTACCAACACCAGAGCCGGCGGTACCCCAGATACAGCCATCCTCAATAGAAACACCGGCGTTGTTGACGTAGTACTGAGTGGAAGTCTTCTTACCCTCCCAGTCGTAGTAGGTGTCCTCATCAACAACAGAGAGAGGAGCAGACGAACCAGCACCAAGGAGAGTTGGGACAACCATGTTCTCAGAGCCTGGGTAGTCGGTTCTGCAGAGAGCAACGTCCTGACCGATGTTAGAAACAGCCTCGGCGGTGTTGTGACCCCACTCACAGAGGTAGTCGCTGTTGGTGTTGGAACGGTAGAGGTAACCATCCTTACAGTAGAGACCACCAACGGAGATACCGTTGGCTGGCTGCTGGGATGGCCACTGGGTCTTGGACATACCAGCCTGACAAGCGTAAGAGCAGTAGTAGCCATCTTCACAGCTGGAGGCGGTGTTTCCATTCTCATCCATAACAGAGGCCCATCCACCGAAAGACAACCAGGAGAGTGGGACAACACCCTCACCAGATGGGAAGTCGGAACACTGGATGGTACCGTCCTGGAACTGGGAAGATGGGTTGGAGAAAGCGGAAAGGTCACCGCTGATACCGTTGGAGGAAGAAGATGAGGAAGAAGAGGAAGATGAGTGGGAAGAAGCCTCAGTGGTGGCAGCTGGGGCCTCGGTAGAGGAGGTGGTGGTTGGGGCAGCAGCCTCCTCAGTGGTGGAAGAGGAAGCATCGTTAACGATGGTTGGGGCCAAAGCGGTGGTTGGGGTAGCACCCTCAGCGGAGGAGGTGATGAGCTGACCGTTCTGGTCGTAGTAGACAGTCTCGGTCACGTAGACGACAGCAGCCTCTCTCTTGTGGAAGTGGTGGTTGTGCTGGAGTGGGGCAGCAACGGCCATGGAGGCGAGCGCCAGGGAAGTAAGGGCAAAAGTAGTTCTCATTGTAAAGAATGTATGGGTGTTTAAACTTTGGAAATGCCGTGTATACGGTGTGTGTGGTTGTTTGTTGGTATGTCTGTATGTCTGTTGAGTAAAGAGTGTGTTAAGAAAGGAATATCAATCTAGGATCTGAAAAAGACGCTGTTTTATTGTGCTTAATCTGATCTCGTAAGGAAAGACAAGAGTTGGATTCACTTTCTAGTGTTAAAAAAATGACTCAAACGGCTATATACTTTGGCGCAAATGAAGGAATGACTTTGGCTAATCTTCAGAAAAAGACGTTTTTTTCATCCCGATTGGAATCCCCTCTTGTTATATATCTGAATCATCGGTGAACCAACCCAGGGGCATACGCTACCAACTACCCTTACTCGCATGTACCCGGGAACGCTTGTCTCCTCACCAAGATTGAATTTTCAGGCATTTTCATTGTAAGAACCGATCTGCATACAAAGACGTGCAGGTATGTATGCAAATCCGCCTTCACCCCTGCCTGTGGAGAGTTATGGTAACCGGGCTTAGGTGCGTCCAGATGGGGTCTAGACCACAGCTCACGTGGGGAATGACAGCTTAAAGGGTCTCGAAATACTTCCGGACCGAGGGTGCTTACCCTCGGCGCGACGTCAATGTGCAGCCTAACAGACAGCTATTGAAATTTCCCAATATGGTAAATAGGAAATAGATCTGGGTGTCGAGTGCAGCAACGAGAGCCTAAATTACTTGCAGAGAATTCGAGGGATGCACTACTAGCAGGCTTAGGAGGGGGACAGAGAGGGGGGAGGGGGAGAAGGGAACGAAGGAAAATGTAGTTTAAGGTATGAGGCAGTGCTTAGCTATGCAGTGCGGTGTCCTGTTGCTGCCCTCTCCCTAACGACCCGCCTGCCGTTACCATCCCACGGCGTGCGTGCGAGATTTTATGACCTATACCCTTCCTCCCCTTCCCACTGCGGATCCCTGTGTGGGTCTGTCTCAGATGAGCCGTGGCTCGAGGGCACGAACCAACTAGCCAACCGACCAACCAACCAACCTTCGTACGGAACGCTTGGGACAAACGGCGTCGGGAATAAGTCCATGCTCAGAGTTTTACACCGCACTGTTGTGAATAGCAACGGTTTGCAAGAGCAATTTACGCTCCTCGGCACAAAAAAAAGGGTAACCAAGCCCTCTACGAGTCTAGCCTTCATATTGGATTCGGCGAATGAAAAGCTTTGAAAAGCATTTTCACCTCCGATGTTGCAGATTTTCTAGCTTGGCTTCGGAAAAATCTCTTCAGTAGCTGTGGACCTCGGTGCAAGGCCAGAACCATACCATGCGAGAGGCTTATGGGGGGTCAAAAAAGAAAAGGGTGAAAAAAAAAAAAACCTCCTGTCCCTGTATCGTGTAATGATCAGTACGTGTAGCAGAGAACCCTTGTGAGATCTGGACTCTTGCTGGATGGAACTTTACTTGGTGTCCATCAAAAGCATCTGCGTAATATTACGAGCCAGATAGCAGATGGCAAAAAATCTGCTGCCGTACAGGATTAATGACATGCAGCTGCTGTTCCATCCATCTACATAGATCCAACCCTATCTACCTCTTTGGTTGCCTGTACAGGCATCGCAATGCGTACGCGAGGCAGGTTTTCGCGTACGTATTACACACAGGACACTAATGCACCTATGCTGTTTTTTTTGCCTAATTTATCCCCAGGATACAACGGTCAAAAGAAACCACGGCATGAAAGACTCTTACAAAGAAAATAAAATGTAACATGCATCGGCATCCAAGTCAGATCTAAGACTGGTTGGCTATGTAATCGGCAGATTCGATTCCTCTCGCAAGGATCGCGTAGCGTGCATGGTTACCAGGTTCTACACGTAGTGCTCTACCAACACGCAAAAAGGCTCTTCTATCGGACCTTCTCTGCCGTTGCCGCATCGCTATGGTGAAACGCCATGCAAAGGCTTGGTAACCTGGTCGTCCCCACCACACAGGAGGCTCCAGGTGCCTGTGGCTCCTGCCCGTGCCTACTAATTCCTGTGAAGGGCTTGGGCTTTGATCCTTGGTAGCGCGGCGCGCAAAAGGCTGTATGGGGCAGCTGTGCGGAAGAGCATTACGCGCACGGACTTTTCAGGTTGTGGGGAAAGTTATGCCTGCATCTCATTTAACACTTCCTCTACACTGGGCCTAATTGTGCAATGTTTTAGATTGGCATGATACCCAATGCAATCTGATGTTCAAAAAAAACAGCATGTGTTGAGTCGGCTTTTTGCAAGGGGGAGAAAAAAGGGGGTGGCATCCGATTCGGAGCTCGTTGCTAAGGGCTCTAGCAACGTCATACATCCACCACCAACAGGGTCACCAGTTGGTGATGGAAATCTCCTCCTCGCGGTCTCGATACCTTCAGAGAACAAGCCACTAAGGGCTCCTCCTATGGTGAAGCGTGCAAGTACCTTCTCCTCAAAGAAACTTGTATCATCACAGTATGGAAGCAGCATAGAGGTGTTGGGGAAGGGGGTGGGAGGAGTTGTGGAACTCTACCAGAATCCCAATAGTGGGCGCCTTTTCGCTGTTAAGACGTTTGCACCAAAGGAGTCGTTTGAGAAGGCTAGCGAATATATCCCTAGGGTTACCCAAGAATTTGAATTACAGGCGAGTCTTCAACATGACAACATAGTTCAGACATGGGAATGTGTGGTGTCATCTTCAGGCTCTGTGGTGAAGCTGGTGATGGACTATTATCCCGTGACCTTGGCTGCGTTGTTTTCGAACGTTGCGTTGACTGAAACGGAGGCGTTCTGCTACTTCAAGCAACTCTGTAATGGTGTCTATTATTTGCATGAGGAGTGTCATTTGGCCCACCGAGACCTGAAACTTCAAAACATTTGCATCGACAACCATGGGATCCTCAAGATCATTGACTTTGGGTCCGCTGCACAGTTAAAGAGGAAACCACATGGCAGAGAGCCAGACTCCCCATTCATTTATGAGCCTTGTGTGGGGATGGTTGGTTCACCTTACTATCAGGCACCGGAGGCCTTTAGCTCTATCAAGTATGATGGGCCCGCGTGTGATATGTGGTCTATCGGTATCGTATTGTACTATATGTTGGAAAGGCGATTCCCGTGGAAGTGTGCAAACCTTGCGGATGAAGACTTTTCCAGCTACGTTCAACAGAGCTCCAAGGAGCTAGGAGCATTCACCGAGGTCCCCAATGATGCTTCCAGGGTGCTTTCAGCGTTACTCGAAGTTGATCCAAAGATCAGAGTGGGCATTGCGCAGGTACATGAGGATTTGTGGATCAAGTCCATGGAAGCATGTACGAGCGACAACATCACACACAAACATCGCCTGCCGAAGAAATGAACAGGGGTTCTACTGTCTAAGCCAAATTTTGTGCCACCGCCAACTAAACCATTGTTTATATAGATTAATACAGGAAGCTTATGCACTGAGTTCTCGGTCGACCGCAGTTTCGGGGTATGACACTTCTCTGTGCACTTAATGAAGGGTAAAATTGTCAACGGCTAATGTTTCTCTGTATATATATATATATATACATACATACATATATATGAAGAGTCAATAATCGATTATCTTATCTCCTCCTTTACCTCCAAGGTATATCAATAGCACGCGTAATGGCAATCTATGACGTCGCATGCGCCTATGGGCCATCGTTCCGGCATGCCAATGGCACAGGCTGCGGGCCATTAAGCCTGGATCCCACACAAAGTGCTTTTCTGCACATAATGCAGTAATTGAATAGCATGGCGATGGAGCCGTGTGCTATTCTGCTCGCGAAACGGTGCGTTTGGGTCACACACACAAAGACGCGCCGCATGCGCCCAGTAGGTACGACGGCAGGCGGAGCTGTCACGAAACCTACAAGCAGTTATCGCCGTTTCAGAGAGAGGAAGGAAGAGGCAGAAAAGTGGTTGAGAGCAATACCAGCAGTGGCTGATAATGACTTAGAATGGCTGCGAATGGCTGAGAACAGCAGAGGACATTCAGAGGACATTCAGAGGACATTAGAGGAGTCGCGACTCCGAGAACATATAGGTCAGGCAGACTGACTGATCAGGTAGCGGCACACACTTCCTTAGACGTGTCAATGTCAGAATCTGGGCTGGGCTGCAGTTTGACTCAGACACGGCCAGGCAACCACACTAACCTAAGAAACGTCACACAAAGCTGGGAGTCCAAACGATCCCCGGTAGGTATGTAAATAAGCAAATTTTTTGGTGGGAAGATTTCCGTTTAATTTCGCTGCCATATGTTTTGAGAAAAGTCGTAAAGGCAGAAAGTGAAGACAGAAAGCCCCGAGTATAGAGACAACCCTCGCAGTGTCCCGAACTTTTCACACTCCGTCCCACTCTATGCACACTCCGTCCCACTCTATGCACACTGTGTCCCACTCTATGCACACTTTAACCACTGTCCTACTCTCCCACATTGTCTAAAGGCTTACACTGTGTCACACACACCGTGTTGGCCCTTTCCCCATCGAACACGATATCTCTGCCATTGGCCTGGCCTTAGATCAGGAACGCCTAGCCTACCCCACTAGTATTCTCTGTTGCGACAGCTAAGGTTCAATTTGCAGGCGCGATTTTGAGGTTGTTGTATTACGGCCAACGGTTCTTTGATCAAAACCGCGACTTGAATTCGACGTCATCTCTGACTCTGCCGTTCATATATATATAATATCTGTGTATACTTTTTGAGGAGGACTGTCAATTGGTCTAGCCAGCGTATATCGGATTGTGTGTGATTGTGTTTGGAGTATCCCTTGATCATAGTTGTTACATCGAGGTTGATCATCTCGAAGTAGGTTTTCTCAACTCTTTATTTTTATTTTTGGCTTCTTTTTTTCAACTTAACCGTCATAATGAGCGCGGAAGCTGCGTCTACAGGAGCCGTAGACGACAGTCTCTCCAAACAGACCACGGCCGCGGCGCCTGATCTGGTGCCATCAGAAAGCCTGCTTAACGATTCCAAGGTGATCAAGGTGCTGAACTCCGATGCAAGTCTGGACGCCCTTCTCACGCGTCTCAAGCAGAGCATCTCGTCTTGCGAGGAATTTGCAAAGTTCGTGAAGAAGAAGAGCGGGTATGAGATGGAGAGGTATCAACAGATGCAGAAGCTGGCCAAGAATACCCACGAGGCCATAAAACAAAACTCATCAGTGTTGAAAAACGACTCGTTTTCAAGAGCATTCGAGCAGGTGATCGGCTACGACGATAAAATATCCTTTGAGGTGGGATCTCCATACGTCCAGGCCCTGACCCAGATGTCCGTGGAGCTGGCGTCGCTCGCTGCCGTTTTCAAGACTCTGAGGAAGAATGTCAAAGATGATGGTAAGAGGAAGGAGAAAGACGTTATGGACGCAATTTCCGCCAGCGAGAAGGCCAAGAACAAGTACATGGGACTCTGCAACGACTTGGAGAAAATCAGAAGCACAGCACAGCCAAAGAAAACAATCACTTTGAAGGGCACCAAGACGGGGACCCAGCAGGAAGAGGAGCTATTGAGGAAGCTCAGTGCCGCAGATGCCGATTACCGCAGCAAGGCTGCCTCTGCAGTAAGACTCAAGGAGGAGCTCACAAGAACCCACAGACCGGCCATCTCTAACAAGCTCAAGCAGGCAGTATTGGAATTGGACACGGCGCTTAGCCTTCAACTCCAGAAGTATGCGACCTTCTCAGAGACTCTGGTTATCAACTCCGGTGATCGTATATCGCCCATTGTGACGAGTTCCAAGCGTCCCTCTATGCGTAACGTAGCGGCATCCGTCGATAATGAGAAGGATCTCCATGGGTACTTGATGAAGTATGTCAACCAGAACCCCAATCGCCTGCTCCAACCCGTGCCGTACAAGGCACACCCAATTTTTGGCGGCGAGTCTAAGTCTTCAGCGAGTGCGGCTAATTCTCACAAGTTCTCTTCGTCCACATATCCTAGTGACAACAACAATACCAATGGTCTGACAAGTAGTGATTACCCACCCTCTTCGACTAATGGTGACACTTTGCGCAGCGTCTCGGATGGTCACTCTGAGGTCACACAAAACCCAGCCAAATATGAGATGCCCTCCTACTCCACACTGGATCCAATTGGTCAATCTGGTGCTTCTTCGGTGTCTGGTACTACTGCTGTGCCTAGCACCGCAAGCTACACTGCTGGGGGTCTCAGCGTCGCAGGACCACGCCAGCTGGATGGGGTACCTGCACAACCATATTCACAACCACAGGCTCAGCAGCTTTCACAGCAATCGCTTCCTCAATCCGCTTACCATCCAACATTCTCCGTCCCTATTTCCACACTGGTCAATGGTGACGACATGGTGCCTTCGTTCGTGAAGAGCTGCATTGCCATGATTGATGAGTATGGTCTGGATGTGAATGGATTGTATCGGAAATCTGCCAACCAGGGTAAACTGGAGGAGCTGAGAGAAAAGATCAACAATAACCCCGACTACGTCAATGCCCTCTTGCCCTCAAACCCCAGCGATGTGGATGAGGATGAAATACATGTGATTGCTGGTCTTCTCAAGTCTTTCTTTGTCTCTCTTCCTGAGCCGTTGCTCACAAACGATCTCAGTGTGGAATTCATCGAGGCTATGAAAATTCCAGAGGATCATAGAAGGGGGAACATGTTGCATCACATCATCTTCAAGCTTCCGGATGCATCGTATTGGACCTTGAGATCGTTGATGTTCCACTTGCAGAGAGTCACGGCGCACCAGGAATACAATATGATGAATGCCAAGAACCTCGGAATCGTGTGGACGCCAACCCTGCTTAACATGCCTATAACAGATCAGGCCAGCTTGACACTGGGCAGTAATAGGAGAGTGGTTGAGGAGCTATTGAAGGTCACCGACCAGGTGTTTGAACCAGAATGAACTTGTGTGTGCGAAGTAGAGCTGAGGCAATCGATTGCCATTGTATAAATTAAGGAGACACTATGTATATCTATATTATATCGAACAATGTTATTGTTATGAACCCATGTTAGACAGTATCCTTGCCCTTGCCCTGCCCTTGCCTTGCCCCTGCCCGTACTTATGGAACATACTCATACCCATCGGTTGTTGTCCCATCCGCATTTTGTATCACGCACCTCTTGAGATAGTCACAGTTGATGAGATTCTCAATTTCGCGCTTCAACTGCTCGGTATCCTCCAGCTGGCCACTTATTGATAGAAGGAACTGTTGGGTCTTCAACACCAGATTGGTGTGAGAACATCTTCTGCAGTCTTTTAGAGTACGTACCAGAAATGCCCGAAGCTTATCGCGTATGTCGTTTGCTCCGTTGGTATTTGGAGTGGAATGAAGTCGTACAGAGCGGTCGTCTTGCTCAGCAAGAGCCAACGCTTCTTTTGAGGCAGGGGTTGTCCTTAAAGTTCTTTCCTGCCCAGAGGTTCTGAAAAAGGCATGGTTCAAGGAGTAGATCTTGTTGCCGTTGCTGTCAGAGTCGTCCAGTAGAAGCACCCGGAACTTGCCCGTGGAAAGGGCAAGCAGGTTATCCTTCAAGTATACCCGATTTATGCCGGTGAGCTCCAACAGTTCATCAAAGCTTAGCGCATCACGATCTTCAAATAACAGAAGGATAGCAGCATGGTACACCGATACATTGAGCATTCCATGACTCTCGCCCAACGTGACGCTGATTTGCACCTGCTGCGCAAAGTTGGTCCAGTGCAAAATCCTATTAGGGTACTTCTGTTTGTGAAAAGTTTCAAACGATTGGCGCAGTGACTCCAATGGCTCTGGAAGTCGCAACGACTGATTGGACGGCACCTGTGGCCAGGTATCCCTTTGTAACAATCTCAGTGTAACATTGACGTTTTCAGAGATATGCCCTGCGTGCTCGCTTCTACTTTTGTCAAATTTATCGCTCTCGGCTATTGATAACTCTATATCCTTCACCATGGAATGGAGTTTGTCTGTGTAGTCAGGGCCAAACACTTCAGTCAATACCTTGATGAGCTCTTTCTCAACCTCAAGATTGGGTGTTCCCCTCTGCAGCAGTAGCCTTCTGGACATCTGAGCCTCAACCTTCGAGGAAAACTCTCTGCGGTTTGCAGGCAAAGATACAATGGACTTTATTGTCCTTATTGAGTGTTTCAGTTGCTCCAAAGCTTTGTCATCTCCCTTGCCGGGTATCGAACTCCTGGCAAGATGGTTACAGTAACTCAACAAACGCTCCGAAACAAGATTTCCCTTCGTCTGGACATTGGTCTTGAATGTCTCCCTTATCAACCTTTTGAACTGAGGGTCACTGCTGAATAACAAAACTATCGACTCCTCCACCGTTTCCTTGAAAGAGATGAGACGGGGGATGAATTCCAAATTCAGTTTGTCGCCATTGAGCTTCTCAGCCTCGAGCATATTAACAAGAGCAGAAGCAAGGATGTCGCAAAACGACGAGGCTAGTTGGCCCACATCGTATTGACCAATGCGCATCATTGCATAGAGTTGATTAAAGCTTGTGGAATCCATTTCCAGTCCACCATCGGTGTTTTTGATCCACAGAGGTATAAGCTGTTGTCGTATCTCCTCAAAATCTGTATAGATCAACGCATGTAACTGCTTGGTTACAACGCTTAGAACAAAGGATTTCGGTTTGCCCAGACCAGACGATAACAGCTTCGCTGTTCGCTCTTGGCAATCCCACACTGTGGCCACGTAGTCACGATTCACGGTGCCATTCTCTGAGTATAACCATCCGTGACGGAGGCCAATGCATGCCTTTCCAAAAGTCTCGGCAAGCGCACCATCAAACTTTATATCTTTCTCTATGTCAATGATCTGGATCACCTCATTCAGCTTACACACGAGGGTTTCATCCTCTGGTAGTTTCAGTTTGAGGAAATCCGACACTATTTCTAGCAGATTCTGCAAGACGTGATACCGGGTCTTGGATTCTCCTTGTTCGACGGACCTTACACTTGCCAAGTTGCGGTGTACTGAGGACATGAGCTTTGAAGCAAAGAGTTCTATCCCAAACTCCCCAATTGTTTTCCTGCTGCTGGATGGACTTAGATATGTCAAATCAAGGTGCAAAAGTATCTCCGTCAACCTCGTCATCGTGTTCGTCCAGGCCTCATAACTGTTTATTAACTCCGCCACCGAGTTATGGGGGTCTCGCAGTATGTATTCTCTTGTTCTTGGAAGGAAAATTAACGTGAAAAAACTTTCAATCTCTGAAAAAACAAATTTAGACAGTTGGGCAGACTTTCCCTCCCTGCAAACGCTAACTGTCATACGATACAAAGCTTCGGTAGAGTATTCCAGCTGTGAGCGCTGCTCATTCAATATAAGAGTAATAGCACGTCGCAGCTTAGTAAGTGTAGACGTTATGTACTCATCCCGTCGTCTCTTACGGTTGCCTTTATCGGGTTGTGTTTGCCCTGGACTTCCTGGTCGAGTAAGTGACTTAGATCTCCACTGAGCGTTCTCTTGCAACACTGATGGCATCTGCCGACTCATGAGCTTGACAAGATTGGAATTCTGTAGTGAGAGTTGTCCATCATTGCGGTTGTGGTGTAAGTGGTTAGTCTGGGATGCTTGTAGTTGTTCTGCCATGGTGACTATAAAGTCATATGTGCGGTAACCTTCTGTAGGATCCCTCCTCACAGTCCAAGCACGGTGGTTTCTAGAGCGTTCGATTAAGCCGATATGGAGTCAACAAAGATTATATGAGGTAATTGTGAACGTGGTGGCCCCCTGAAACTTATCTTTTACTCTGAATTCCCTTTGTGCCTTTCTGGCCGCTGTATATGTATGTCTCTAGATAACATCCACTAAGATAACCCTCACTGACCCTCACTAAGTAGGTGGATATGCGGGACGCGATGCAGCTAACGTGTCGCACCCAAGTTGAGAAGCTACCTCAAATGGTGGAGAAATTGAAGAGAAAGGCAGAGCGAACAAAAAAGTAGATACAGATGCTAACTGAAAGAGCAGCGAAGAAGTAACTGAAAATAGATTCAGTTGGTCTCACACGATATTTATTGATTGTCCTTTCTCTGACATTGTGTTACCGTCATCCTTCTAGCGCACTCACTACACTAACATAGAGATGGAAGAAGATCCCAAGCATTTGGCAAGTGTGTACAAGAGGAAGGGGCATTTTGATGAGAAGAGGAAACAGCTTCTAGAGGAGTTCAGAAATGATGTAAGTTTGATGAAAAAGGATTAGTGGGCTCGGCTGAAAAGTTTTCTATGAGGCTAACATCTCTATATGTTAGGACGCGCATGCTGCTCTTCTCTCTAAAGTACGAGAAGCTGTTAGGTCCAAGATCGAAGAGGACCCAAGCATTCTATCGAAGAATCGAGGCAAAATGGCAGCTCTGATCCAGGGGTCTCTGACCAGAGACTCCAAGAACAACGAGATATTGTCTCTTGTGGAAAAGTACTCCACAAAACACACGGTCGACTCCAAGAACCTCAATGAGGCTATCAGCTGTGAGTTGGTGAATATCAAGAAAGATCTAGGTGATAAGGCCACCAAGTAGGTGACTGACTGAGATTATGGATACATTTCGCAACAACAACATCCACTGCATGGCATGATTAATTCCAAGCCCACAGTACACAGCACACACTCAATCTTCCAATATAGTGATGACTGAGACGATACCACGGTGCCTCGGAAAAAGCTAACTGCAAATCCAGCGTTCTATTATCCCAGTGATAACATTATTTCGAATGTGATTCAGTTCCTCACTCCAAAGCCAGTCCCCTCATACTATATATATTCTCCCTCACAAAGCCCGATACAGACGCACAGGCGGAGATAGTTGATGCATACAGCCGCACCGTGGGACGGTAAGGACTCGGATTGCCGATTCTTCAGCAATAGATGGAGTCCATTTCGTCATCCCGGCATGCCGGAAACGGTTGGGATGCATACAAAACCCTTTCTATCGTGTGCATGGAATAGGGTAACCCGGGCTACCAAGCCTATCTGCAGGCCGCTTTAGGCCGTTTTGGGACACAAATGCGCCTTTCTGGGCCTCGGGCAGAGAGGCGCGGGGAGTTTGCTCAGTCATACGAGCTGGTTCTCTCTGCTTGGGTTTTATTTTGTGTAGAGTCAAAACATGTTTAGATAAATAGTTGTTGTATATCCAGTAAAAGCATTGGCCCTTTTGTTTGCAGCATTGCCATCAAATTGAGCGTTCCGACTGACACCTGAGAGCACTATTGATTGCACTGCACTCTGCACTGTACTGTATTGTACTGTACTCTACTGTATTTCGATAGGTGACGAGTGACCTTTATTTATTTATAGCTGGCCTTTCATCTAGCTATTTGGTGTTGTTGTTGTTCATCAAGGGCGCAAGATGAAGATCGCTGCATTATCGCTGCTATACGCCAGCACCGCATTGGCGGCGCCAACTCTGCTAGACTGGCTTGACCAGAAAGTGTTATCGCATGGTCTTTCTTATGACGTTGCCGAGTACGAGAAGCTTCCACTGGTCTCTACCGAGGAATTGCAGGCACTCGTCAGTGTTGAAGCGCTCAACAAATCTGCACATGTGTTGTACCACAAGGCGGAGAGCTCAATCGGCGAGTACGGCCATCCAACAAGAGTCATAGGTTCCCCTGGGCACTGGGGCACCATAGACTATGTGAAGGAGGAGATCTACAAGCTTCGCGGCTACTATGACGTCTCCACCCAGGCCTTTGATGCTGTTGTGGGTCAGGTGTATGACTATTCCCTCTCTATCAATGGCACAAAGCCCAAATCGTCCTCTGAGATGGATCTGTCACCCCCCACTCCCGACAAGAGGCCAGTGGAGGGGCCACTGGTGTTGGTGGCCAACGAAGGGTGTGATGTCTCAGACTTCCCTGCCAGTGCGGCTGGTGCCATTGTACTCATTAAGAGGGGTACCTGTGCCTTTGGCCAGAAGGCCAAGAACGCTGGCTCCGCTGGTGCTCTTGCCGCTGTGGTTTACAACAACGAGGGTGGTTCTATTAGAGGTAGTCTTGGCCCTCCAACAGGTAAGGAGGTTGCCACCGTTGGTATCTCTCAAGCTGATGGTGAGGCCTATGCCAAGCTTCTCAGCGAGGGTGTTGAACTCCCTGCCAGCGTGTTTGTGGACTCTTTTGTGGGCAAAGTCACCACCTTGAACGTCATTGCCGAAACAAGGTTTGGTGACCCAGAAAACGTTGTGATGTTGGGCGCTCACTCCGACTCCGTCGCTGCTGGCCCTGGTATCAACGATGACGGCAGTGGCACCATGTCACTCATTGAGGTTGCCAAGCAGCTGTCTAAGTTCAGAGTCAACAACAAGGTTAGGTTTGCATGGTGGGCCGGAGAAGAGGAAGGTCTCTTGGGCTCAGACTACTACGTCGAGCAACTCTCGGCAGATGAGGGCAGCAAGATCAGGCTTTTCATGGACTATGACATGATGGCCTCCCCTAACTTTGCTTACCAGGTGTACGATGCCAACAATATCGACAACCCCAACGGTTCTGAGGAACTCAAGAACCTCTACATTGACTGGTATGTCGACCAGGGGTTGAACTACACTCTGATTCCCTTCGATGGCAGATCCGACTATGATGCCTTCATCAAGAACGGAATCCCAGGTGGTGGTATCGCCACAGGTGCCGAGGGAATCAAGACTGCCGACGAGGTGGAGCTGTTTGGTGGTGTTGCCGGTGACTGGTACGACCCCTGTTATCATCAGCTGTGCGATGATCTCTCCAATGTCAACTACACTGCCTGGGATGTCAACACCAGACTTATTGCCCATTCTGTGGCCACATATGCCCGTTCCTTGGATGGCTTCCCATTGAGAACTGAGGGTGTTGCTGCAGTTTCCGGAGTCCGCAAGGCAACTGCTACTCCTTCCAAGTTCCATGGTCCAAAGATTGTGATGTAGTTAATGTATCCATCCTTACGGTTTGCGTCTTTAATAGAAAGTTAAAAAAAATGAAATGATATCGATACCAAATAGCTTTACTTCTAATGCGGATATATACATAATAACGTAGAAATGCATTAATATACTTTTTGAGGTCTCCTTCTCCTCCCCTCTCACCTTCCTCTGGCCTGCTTCCCTGCATGCTGGTATCGCATCTGCTGGAAGAACTGACCCTGCTGGAATCCTCCACCTGGCCCGCCAAACATGTTTCCATTATGATGGAAGTTGAAATGTTGGCCTCCGTTGTGATGTTGGTGCTGTTGGCCCATATGGGGCTTACTGGGGTCTGAACCAAACTGATCATACTCCTGTCTCTTCTTGGAATCAGAAAGCACCTCATAGGCGTTGTTTATCTCGGACATTTTGGCCTCCATCTCCTCAATTGTTAACGAGGAGTCCCTTTGCTTGTCGGGATGATGCTGTTTGATCTTTTCACGGTATGCCTTTTTGATTGTTGGCTCGTCGGCGTTTCTTGCAACTCCGAGCACTTTATAATAGTCAACTGCTGGAGTAGATGAATGTCTCTGCTGCTGCCACTGCTGCTGTCTCTGGTACTGCTGCTGTTGCTGCTGCTGCTGTTCGCGCCTTTGCTGTTCTTGCTGCCTCCTCATATGCTCCTCCCGCTTGGCAATGTGTAGTTTATAGAGCTTATTGTACAGCTTCTCCCATAAAGAAGTTTCTCTTACTCTCTTGGAGTACGAGTTAAGCACATGTTCGAGCTCATCATATTTCTTCTTACCGAATAGGCCAGTGATCCTGCTCATATCACACGGTAGGAAAGGATCCGAAGAAGGAGATAACGAGGAAGAACAAAGATCTGATACCAACTTCGCATTCCCCTTGATCTTTAGATTCGCATTGTCCCCCACTATGCATTCAACAGCCATTCTCTTCAGATCTACAAGGAAGCGATTGTTGTCTGTGAAAGACTTGTCTTTGACCTGAAATCCAAATTCTCCAGCAAACTCCGTAAACAAAAGCATCAATAACTCATAGTTATTCCGTGCAGAACACTTTTTTCCCAGTCCCATATCAGCCAATTGTCTGTCATTGATCTTGATCATCTCGTTTTCGTTGAATAGAAACGAATAGAGGGTGTTCCATTCTTGTGGAGTTATGGCATATTCGCCGATCTTGTAATTGTTGCCGTCATCATGAAACTCCTCCCCTGCTACAAAGTAAACATGGGAGTAGTAAATGGAGATCTTTTCCGCAAGGGACCAGAATTTTGAGATCCTGGCGTTAATCTTGGAGTATGTCTGACATTTTTTGTAGTCATTATCCACCCTCAGACATTTCTGAAGTGCCTTTTGCGAGGTGGCATAGTTTGAAGCTCCAAAACACTGGAGTTTGAATAGGTGTACAAGATTATCGAGTTCAGAAGATGGGGTCTCCTGTTGCTTTAGCGCTTTTATGTTCTTGGCTGAGAGAATGGCACTGAGAGATGCGGGCAGCTGTGGTGAATAGTGCCCCTTGCTCACCAGCTGGTCATAATCCTCCAGGAGGTAGTCCAACCTCGTTGAGTATAAAAGGTTTGGATCGTTACAAACCTTGACGCAGTGTATGCGCAGGAATCTAAGCTCGGTGTAAGAAGGAGAGATCTTGAGGCAGGAGGTGATGGTGTTAATTGCTGTGATGTAGTCGCCTTGGGTGATGGCCTGGTCTATGCTCTTGATGGACTGCTCGAGTATCTCAAGCTTCTGCTTTGCATCCTCAACCTCCGCCATGTTTGAAGAAGAATATTTGCCGGAAACAAAACTTCGAATCTCATCCAGGTGTCCGCCACGGATGTGTAGCTCGTTCAGCTTAGACCTGCAGGGCCACATGAAGCTGTCGTGGTTGAGACAGCTCTGGAAATCCTGAGAAGCGGCGGAGTCCTTGCCCATGGAATACTCTATCAGTCCCTTCTTGTAATATACCTTTGGCAGTACTACGTGCCTGAATTGGTCGGCATCGTGTTTCTCCTTCTCGTCCAAGTCCTCTTGGTTTTCCACTAAGCTTCTCTCCACCTGTAGGAGTCCAGACAGCAGTGAATCATATTGCCGTAGCACTTCCAGGGTTGGCCCATTCTGAATGAAAAGAGAGTCGACGGTTTCAACTTTCGTATAGGAATCGTTCAACACTGCTGAAGAAAGACCACACACCAACGATGAAGCTATACACAGAACACTCAGCAACGTGTGTGCCACCTTTCTCCTATCCAACATGATGTATGTGTATGTACAGGTCACCTTAACAGGAACACACCACACCCACAAACCTAAAACGAACAGCAGACAAGCCTCCCTTTTGGCAATAGATTTCCTGTCTCTCGTCCAGATCTTGTGTAGCAATATTTATCTTCTCCAGCTCGAAGATCATGCAACTCTATCTTGGCCTCGTAATGGTTTCCATCCACCGTGGAAAGTTCCATGTACTTCTGATGCACCATCGATCGCTCGTGCTCATCGGAACGATGTGAGTCTGATGCATACCATAAATTGTGTGGGGATGTGTTACAGTAGAGAGTGGGCTGGCATAGGATAATATGGAGAGACTCCTTTTCGGTATGTGTTACTATTCTCATGTGACTCTCAAGATAAATAATATTATGTTTTGACTATAATTTCATTTTGATTTTTCTGGATTTTTATTTTATGTACATTTTTATTTCAGTTTTTATGATTTTTCTGTTGTAAACTCATAATTATGTTTTGTGTGTCCTGGTGAAGTGTGACTTTATATTTTGGAACCAAAGTAGAAACAGGGTATTATTTTCGCAACATATATTTTCAAATAACAAACACAAAAAACTACATAATTGTGTTTACAGAGAAGTAGCATAGAAAATAGATCTAAATAACCTAAGATATACAGCTTCAACTGTTAGGGCTCAACTCTACTGTGAGTACTTAATAGTTTGCCTTCTTTCTTCTACGTTCCTCAGAGATATTTGGATTCTTTTGACTTCTTGCAGAGTGCTCATAGAGAAAGAGAGCTCTATGCTGGGTAGAGGAAGAAATGGGATGCTAAAGACGGAGTAAACTAGAGTCATAGCCAGAGTCAACTCGATACTCTAAGTACCTGCTCCTCAACAGTTTGATGTTAGAGAGTCTGCTGTATGCGTGGGCTGCTGTATGCGTCTCAGAGCGAAACACTCTTCTCCAGCAGACATTTTCACAATGCTTGGAAAATCCACCCTCCCATATTTAGTTTCCTTTGACTTCAATGCTCCAGACTGCTTCAACGCCTATAGTTGTAGGCAATCTTCGACAATTATATATCAAGAACATACTCGCACCTTAGAGGTGCTTATCTGCTTCACTGTGCCATACTCAATCCACGTCCCTCTTAGCGAGAGTGAATTCTCCTGCCGAATTGGGAAATCCTCTAAAGCAGATAAGCATGGGATGTGCCCGAGTATCACCAGGCGGTGGGTTATGGAATCCAGTGCCCTGACGGGGGAAAACAATTGAGAGCGAAATAGCTTAACCACTAGCTTCCAATTGGTTCAAAAATATAGCTCTCGAATTGTTTCAGCCCCCCATTGTGCCTTTATCCCTTCTCAAATCGTGCTCGTTGTCTCCTGCTCCCCTCTGCTGCAGGGCATGCGGGCTATTGAGCCCTTAGGCAAGCCACCAAAATTTTGTGCGTGCTTTACCGATAACAGTTGACTGGCATCCCGATACTGAGGTGGAGATACAGGCCTGTCCCGATACTGAGGTGGAGATACAGGCCTGGAAAGTTGATGTTGTGTGAACGATTGCGCGGGTTTAAGAGTATTTGGGAAATATTTTCATTCTTTGACTATATCCCATCCCAGTTTCCCAACCCCCTCGCATTCTGACCAAGTTGAATGGCTTCCTCGGTAAGGTTCAACCTCCCTGAACAGCCGCCCTCTTTGGAGGTGTCTGGTGCCAAGGCGCTCTCAGCTAGTGGAAAGGCGGCCGAGGGCCCTGGCGAGGGCCCCAGGAAGAAGAGAAAGTACAGCAGAAATGGGTGCAAGGAATGCAAAAGGCGGAAACTGAAATGTGACGAGGACAAGCCCAAGTGCTGGCAATGCAACCACTTGAACAAGGAGTGTGTCTACGAGAAGGTTATCAAGTTCAACGATACTCGTAACTTTACCCTTAAACAGAGCGGCAATGGAGTCGGTTCGACTGGGATGGTGAAATCCTTGAGTCTTGAGGTTGGTGACCCCGCCTCCTCCTCTTCCTCAACAACAACAACAGCAATAACAGCCACAGCCCCCGTCATGGCTCCCACTCAGAGCCAAGTCATCGGTGACAATGCATTTATCATAGAGAACCATGGTGTGAATAGGAAACAACCAAAAAGGCACCAGAGCTTGCCTCCAGAAGCACAAAATGCACAGAATACAGATTTAGAGCAACGTGTGCATCCACAACCGAACATTGATAACCACCGCTCGCAAGGACTGGATCATTCTCTCCACCCGAAGGGTGATATGGGTAGCATACATGCAATTGTTTCTCCTCATAATGCTCCACTATCAGCGTCATCGGATTGGACACCACCACCCCCACCACCCCCATCACAACCACCTCCAATGGTGCCGCATTCACATCAGTCAGGCATAGTTCCCCCTATGCACACAGGTTTCGTTGGCCCCAATGCAAGACCCCATGCGGCATCTTCTATCAACTCGCTTCTGAATGAGTTCTCAGATGTAAGCTCCTTCCCAGATGGCCACCAGCACCATGCAACACCCAATATCAATGGTGGCGGCAATCACTCCTTTGGAATGGGGTTCCAGAACTCTATGCACAGACTTTCACATGACATACCACAGCCTAATAGCAACAACCACTACATGGGCAACGTTGCCGACCTTGACAACGCCATATTCAACGATGCTGCACTGCTGATCAATGATCTCAACGATTTGATCTCCATGGACATGCCTTCTATGGACCAGAGCTTCATGGGTGGTGACAGAGGAAACGCTTTTGGGTTTTCCGACTCGTCTGCATTATCGCCTTCAAACTATAGCTTGAACTCTGATGACCAGTTCAACAGTGAGTATATCAAAAAGCTCACCACATCTCTACACACAGATTTTGCAAATACTTCCATGGCTGCAACACCCATTGCCAACCACCCTCAGGTCACCGAGATGCAAGGCGGTAGACAGATGAATGCACCACAGATCTCTCAGGGTGTTACCCTAGCAGCCGGTATGTCAAGTACCACATCCAGCACCCATAGCTCTAACTTGCACTCAACACAGGCAATTCCTGGTGCGGGGTATCATGGATATTACCCCTCGCCATCAGGTGAGTTTGCTGCTCAATCAAGTGAGAGCTTTGCTACACCACCATCCCACGCAACAACAGATAGCCCTGGTGCACACCCCAGACCACAACCACAATCGATTCAGAGTCCATATAACAACCACCCACCTCCTATCACCAAGCGCCCCCAGCAGCGCAAGGCTACAAATAAGAAGGATCTTTACCTTTCACCTCACCAACCAGCAGTCCTGTCTCCTCTGGGAATGGGCGATGTACGCAGCACCCTGGCCCTGGATTCCAACCGCAACGCCTCCAGTGAAACTTCACGAGATGTGTCTTCGCTGGATGAAACGAGCGGTGAGACAGATAATGATAATGAACCAGAGAGCTTGGAGAATGCGTCCGAGCTTGTGTTATCTGCATATCCTGCAACTCGTCTACCTCCGGATCACCCCAATAGGTTTGAATACCTCGTTTCGCTCAACAATTCCATCACCCAGTCCCATCTTGTGGAGATGGCAAACTTTTTCCAATGGTCACTATCTTCATCCCACATCTATTACCTCAAGATCTTCTTGACCAAGATGCACATGAACCTTCTCCCATTCACCACATCGTTTACCATGGGCAGCATCATCAATGGATTTTTACTGCAGTCGAAGAAATCACCCCATCTTCTGTTTGCCATTCTTGCCATAGCAGCAAGATATGAGTATTATCAGGAGTATAACAAAGCTACTCAGGAAGGAACCGATGGTATTACACAGCAAAACAATAAGGGAGATACTACGGCTCAGGAAGACGAGACCAACCAGGAACAGAACCAAGCAACAGGCAAAAAGTCAAAGTCATCAAGCAAGAAACAGGGGTACAAAATTCACAACAAGCTGCGCTCGTATTACCTCTCATCTTGTCTTAAGTCATTGGACTCCATCCTGCACGACAGAGAACAGATTCTCAAGAACATTGAGAGTCTTCTTCTTACGATTCTGATTCTTGCATCTGATTACTCCTCTTCTACTGGCTCGCAGTGGAGAGCGCACCTCCGTGGTTGTAAAGATTTGCTAATCAAATATTGCAGGTTCAAGCCAATGACGCTTGAATTGAGCATTGCGCGTGTCTGGTTCTATGCCATGGAGATCCTCGCCGGGCTGTCGGTGCCGAGTGGAGGTACGATTCATGACTTTGATGAACTGGCTGAGGTGCTTGAAGTTGGTGCGTATGGAAGTCTAGGAGACGCCCTGCGCAAGTTTGGAATGGTTGTGGGAGCACACCACGCGGCTCCTGATGGATCTGTGACCAAGGAGATGAACCCTCAAAGGAAAAACCTCGCGTTCAACATGTACCTTGGCTACAACGACGATATGATCGATGTCTTTGGTGAAATTGTGCTCACTCTAGAGGCTATCCGTTTTAGAGAGAGCCAAGCAGACGATCAGAAAGCGCATCCCAGAGTGATGGAGATGACCAATGTTTCGGGCCAGGTAACCAGCAGTCAAATGCTCAAAATCTGTGAGCTGATATCCAGGGCACGTACTTATAGGGTGATCAACAATGAACCCCCATACAACATCCCTGTAACGAGCAAATTCCATCCCTCTCGTGCTGATTCCGAAAGGGATGACTCGTTACCGATGTCTGGGCTGCTGCATAACACTAACTCTAGGAGTGCCGACTTGGCCGACGATAACAATAACTGGTACTCCTGGATGGATCTATCTCAACAGATGTACACAGACGCAGCCTACCTCCGTGTGTTGACCACCAAGAAGATGTTTGGATTATCAATAGACAGCCCATTGGTACAGGACATAGTTGCAAGGATGCTGCTTGGACTCAGTTCTTTCATCAGGTTTTGCGAGGATGATGTTTCGGATGAGGATATGGAGAAGCTGCGTTGGTATTACGACGGGGGCAGAAAGCAGGAGAGAAAGCGAGCAACAAAGAGCAAAACTAAGAACGGCGCTGCTACAGCATCGTTACAACGCGATGCTTCTGTAAATGATGTTGGTGGTGGTGGCGATAAGGAGGCGACTCCAATTCCCCAGGAAGAGTCAGAATCCAAAGAGATGGAACGAAAAGAAAGTGTTCTCGGTAGTGGAAAGTCCATTGAAGGCGGGCCGGTAGCAGTAGCTAATGACGCTGAACAGACTCGCTCAAGAAGCAGTTCACCTTCTTCGGACGATCCGATTGGTGACAATAAGCTCGAAGTTTTGAGCAGTCCCCCATCGTCTGAAGATGAGGAAGACGAAGATGAGGATGACGGTGCGGCAGAAAGAGAGGTGTTGATCGAGAGGGAGGTTGAGCATGAAGACGGTGTAGAGATCGACGAAGACGAGGAAGAGGAGGACAGGATCAAGAAACTAATAATTGCCGAGGAATCCACCCTTTCTCACCGCACAGCTGCCAAACAATCCAAGGGAATCGACTTTGACGTTTATCTCTCCTATCAGTTCGATCACAGGATGGTGATGATCCACTGGCCCATGTTCGTGTGTGGTCTATGTTGCGTTAGACCACGTGATAAACTGATCATAGATTGTTGTTTCAATGGTTTGATGAAATTGGGAATTGGTAGTGGAGAGATGGTACTCAACAAACTCAAGAGGCTTTGGAGCCTGCAGAAGAGAGGAAAATTTGATAACGCGTATGATCTCTTCTCTGACGAGAAGGACTCTTTGCCGTTCACCTGAGCACACTTACCAGGGTGGGTGACGAGCTTGAGATAGAAAATTGTAGAAAGATTGATAGACTATATGAATGTACTCGTAATGACCAAGACTCTTTTTTGAATGTAGTTCTAATATACACAGTTCTGGTATTGTAACAACAGCAGTGTTTCATACACTTAATCCACCAACTCTTTCATCTTTGCCTCGTCCTTTTGATTTAGCCAGTACCTCTGCTCCTCTTTGATGTCATTGTACTCGCTTTCCTTGTTCAGTTTTTCAATGATGGCATCTTCATCCTCTGTAGTCATACCCTCAACGTCAGGCGGTATTTCGCTCATTGCCACACTTGGAGCACCGTTCATATACCTGAGGTTCTCAAGAAGGCTCATATACAAGTTTTCAAGGTATTTTTTGGTGTTTTTGTTATCTATCTTGTCACCCAGGTTTGGATGCAGGGAGTAGTCTGGTTGGAAGAAGGATCTAAACGGCAACTCCTCAGGTAGCTTGGACTGGAGCTGAACATTCTGCAGCACACTTGTCTCATAGCACCAAAGTCGACTAACGTTCCTTGGAGTGTATCCACCACCTCCAACCACCAGGGTAGGAAGGCCGAATGATTTTATAAAGTTGACACACTCACCGTGAGCCTTGATGTTGAGATTGAAGCAGCCCAATCTGTCTCCACCCAGGGAGTCGGCTCCACACTGCTGTACAATCGCCGATGGTTTGAAAGTTGTGATGACAGGTTCCATTACCGACTTGAACAACCTCACATATGATTCATCGTCTATACCATCGCGTAGTGGTACGTTGAGGGTGAAATGCTTACCCTTGCCTATACCTGTTTCGTCATAGTTGCCTGTACCAGGGAAGAACTCTCCGTTGTACTTGTGGAAAGAAACAGTCATCACTCTGTCAGTCAGATAGAACGCCTCTTGAACACCATCACCATGATGGATGTCGATATCTATGTATAACACTCTGGGATGAACTCGCAGAAGGTTGAGGATACTCAGCACGATATCGTTGACATAGCAGAACCCACTGGGCTCGGTCTTCTTGGCGTGATGCAATCCACCGGACCAGTTAATTGCGATATCACTCACCCCACTGATGAGCTTTCTGGTTGCGTCAAGGGATGCACCGGCATATATCCTCGAGTAGTCGTACATACCGTCAAACACTGGACAATCATCACCAATGTTGAACTTCTTGAGGAAAGCGTTGAACTTTGTGGCATTTTCGGGTGTCACACTCTCCAGGAAGTTTATATAATCTTCGGAATGGAATTCTTGCAGCTCATCCTTTGTTGCTCTGCGTGGGATGTAGAGATCCATGTTCTCGTGTAGCTTATAGGCCGTCACCAGGTGGTCTGTGAGCATGAGCCTGAAGGGCTTCATGGGGTGCCTGGGCCCGTAATGGTACTGTGAAACATCCGGGTTATAGTGGTAACTAACCCTTGGGTTGTAGCCACTTCCAAAGTTTGACACTCTGGGCTCATAAAGTGGGTTGTGTTTGATTGTTTTGGAGTCCTGCTGTAGCGTCTCGCCTTCTGCCCACGTGAATGTGTGTGACATAGTGTGAGACAGTGAAGTGCAGTCTTCACCTCAAGCAACAAAAAAAAAAAAGGAAGTAAAAGTACAGTTAATCGAGAAATGAATGCAGAATGAGGAACCCAAACATACACTCAATCAGCACCTGTGCAAGCGAAGCCTCTAACGCGCAATATCCATGGAAATAATTGGCTACGAAATCTCACAACACTTCCAACACTACTCAACACACTGACAGTTTTTAACAGGTCAGTTCTTCGTGGAATGAGCTATAATTATTCCTCTTGACTTGAGCTCCTCCTGAATGTCAAAAAAATTAGATGGCTTAGATGTGTCTACTTTGGGAAAGTGCTCAAAAATGGCCTTGGGAGGGCGGCTCTTGATGGGAGGTGCACTACCATGGTTTTTAGTACAGAGCCGCGAGCGGCTCATTTTGTGTCTGGGACACCCAGGACTGTGGGGCAGCATTTGGGGAGAGGGAGACGAAAAATACTGGATTGGAGTGTGCCTATGTATCATGTTCATAAGTGATTCGAGTGAGTGTATTTGGTTCTTTGTTTCACAGCTGATTTTACTGTTTCTTTCCCAGTTGGCGGAATTGTGGATAGCACAGGCCTTGCAGATCATGCCACGATCACCAGTGCGTGTTAAGCTATCCGATCTGTTGGAAGGAAAGGTGAGCAACAGCTTGCTCACACAAGCATTTGGCCCCGATTCACTTGGGATTGTCCTGGTGTATGGTCTCCCTGAGGAGTTCATGGAGCTCAGGAGGAAGGTGCTGCTGTCTGCCTCTGAGTTGGCAAGCTTGCCAAATGAGGTGTTGGACCAACTGGCATCTCCAGAAGGGCATTGGCTCACTGGCTGGTCACGAGGGAAGGAGAAACTGAAAAGTGGATTGCCAGATACCCTGAAAGGATCCTATTACATAAATTGCGCATTTCATGTGGACCCACAACTTGAAGGGCTATCTCCTTCTCAGATGAGAGAGTACGAGAATGTCAAAGCCTACTCGACTCCCAATAAATGGCCCAGTAGAGAGTTGATGCCGGATTTTGAGCAAGATGCGAAGAAGCTGTGCAGCATGATCATTGATGTTGCTTTGGCCGTATCAAAGGCATGCGACACATATTGCACTGAGGTTATTCCCCACTATCCACATGATTATTTGCAAAAGATAGTGGCAGAGTCTACAACCACTAAAGCCCGATTGCTTCACTATTACCCAAAGCAGGAATCCACACCCGACCAGGATGGTGACTGGTGCGGAGAGCATTTGGACCATTCCTGTTTAACCGGATTGACATCTGCCATGTTCATCAATGAGACATCGGATACTATCCAAGAGCTGGATATCACCCCAGACCCTTCATCTGGCTTATATATTAAAGATCGCGGTGGGCACACCGTGCAGGTGGACATTCCAAAGGACTGTTTGGCATTTCAGACAGGCAGCGCTCTAGCTGAAATATCAAACAATCAGTTCAAGGCTGTATCCCACTACGTGAAAGGAACCAGTATACCCCATATCTCTAGAAACACACTGGCTGTGTTCTGCCAACCAAACCTTGGAGACCACGTCAACGAGAAGGAGTCATTTGCCCAATATGCAGAGAGAATCCTTAAGGGTAACCACTGAAGGGGTCTACATATATAGACAGCTAGATAGATTACACCAATTCTACCACAGATAACAAGCATACTCGCAACTTAGCATAATGAAACACGTATACTGTCGAGTATTATACGATCTGAATGACCCTTATATATATATATATATATATATATATATACCAAAGCGGACATGAGCTCTTCTTGCTATCGATCTCAGGTGCTTAATGCAGGTAGCCGTTGCGGTGATGTAATTGAGCCTCCCGCATGAGACGCAACCGACGTGTCTCGAGGGCAACGAGCATGTAGTGCATAGGCGCCTTGCTGCTGGCCATTGTCGATGATGATGGGTGTCGATTATGGATAGAGAGTTTTTGTATATTATGAAAAGGTTAGCTGGTAGATGAGGAGAAGGTGTTTCGATTGTCCCAGATCAAGTGTTGTAGTATAATATTTCGTCATGAGTGCTATCACCAGCGACCCACCTGCTATTCTGTTCACCGACTGGGATGGAACTGTGACTCTTCTGGTAAGTAAATGTGCACGTGGTGATGTGTGAATTGTCATTAGAGATACGATTCTGAAGCGAGAAACAAATATGCCTCAGAACGCACAACTCACAATCCACTTTGAAAAAGTAGCTAACACGTTTGCTTCAGGACTCCAATGACTACCTCACCGATAACCTCGGTTTCGGCCAACCGTTGCGTCGCGCAATGAACGAGGAGATGTTGGATGGTACCCTGTCATTCAGAGATGGCTTCAAGAAGATGCTTGACTCCATTCACCAACCACTTGATGAGTGTATTGACTACCTTTTGAAAAACATCAAGTTGGACCCTGGTTTCAGAAAGACGCTTGACTGGTGTACTGAGAAGGGCATCCCAGTTGTTGTCATTTCCAGTGGAATGCACCCAATCATCGATGCTCTGCTCAAGGAGCTCGTGGGTGGAGATGCTGTTGGCAAGATTGAGATTCTCTCGAATGGCATCAAGGTTAACCCAGACAACTCATGGGAGATTGTATACAGAGACGACTCCGACTTTGGCCACGACAAGAGTCTCTCCATCAAGTCATACCTCGCACGTCTTCCAAAGTCTTCCAAGCCTCTGCTGTTCTATTCTGGTGATGGTGTCTCCGACTTAAGTGCTGCAAGAGAGACCAACTTGCTGTTTGCCAGAAGAGGAAGAGATCTAGTCACCTACTGCCAGAGGGAGAAGATCCCATTTTGCCAGTTTGACACCTTTGATGATATTCTCAGTGATATCCAGGCTGTTGTCGAAGGTAAGAAGAAGTTGGAAGACTGTTTTGAGAACTAGTCTCCTTCCTAGAGACCAACCCCAATTAGACGGAGCTCCGGCCCATAAGCCACGACCGGGCAGTTACACACAGCTCCTGTTTTCTTTGTTTTGTTCTGTGGCTTGTTAGATTTTGCCTTTTATCTGTTATATAGAATTTTCTCCCATGTTGGAACAATAAAACTGTTGCTCTATACTTAGTGCTGCAGCTGAGTGCATGCAGAGATGAAATGTTGGAAATAGCCTTCTGCAGACAAAAGGGACACCCAATGGCCTAATTTCTGAACACATCCACGTCTTATAACCATAAACTGAACCTTTTCTTCGAAGGGGATGGTGTATAGGACAGTAATTCGGTATTTTGTTTTCTCTCGACTACTGGCATTGAAAGGGCGATGCTGACACATAGTACTAAATAGCAGGCGTAAGTAGTTTAGTGGTAAAATCCAACATTCCCATTGTTGGGCCCCGGGTTCGATTCCCGGCTTTCGCATGTTATTTTTTTTTTGTATATTCATTGGATCTTGATGCTCAAAAGTCTTTGAAAGCGTGAGGTTGAATATAATCTTTCCCTCTCTGTGTTTTATCAAAGTCATATTATTAACCCTAAATGGTGAGAGCTTTTCAAACTAAACTTCTTCATAGGATCAATATTCAACTCAATGTGCACTGCACCATCCACTTTGCACTTTGCCTACCCTGCTGTACCACCTATATAAGATTATGCATGGTATTTGGACTCGAACAGTAGTACTCAACGACAGCAATGACATGAAGAACCCACACACTCTCTGATGCTACGATCACAGTTTGGTTATTTGCAATATATTCACCAACTATATCTCACCCAACACCATACAGCAAAAAAACCCAAAACCAAAAAAAAAACACAATCAACCTTCGAATCCGCTCACCGCATCCAAAAATTTAATGAAGGATGCGAGGTTCGAACTCGCGCGGACAACGTCCAACTGATCTTAAGTCAGTCGCCTTAGACCACTCGGCCAACCCTCCGAAAATTAACCGGTTTGGGAAGGCATGTTGTACTTCAGCGTTTGGTGCACCCGATGAGTCTCCCACGCCTTTCGCCGCTAATCTTCTCCTTCTCGCTGTATGCGTGCACATCCACCTCTATATTTGTTTACCTAACGCGCTTGGGAAGGGTGCGTTCCTGATGCGGGACTCACCCACTGCAGCCGCATAACAACTAGTGGGAAGAGATTGAGGTTGAAGAGAGTGCAGGTGACCTTTTGTGGCATGGGAAAGTGCTGGGAGGATACTGGAGATTGGACTGCTCAACGTATCTAGAGTGTTCGTTTATATAACTGGCTCTGTTTTTTGGTTGCTCCATATGGCTCTTGCTACACAAAGAGTACGGGTATTGTTTACACCACAGAGTTTCACTATTCGCAGATCAGCTACACCTGCAGCAACACTTTGCTGCAAACACACCTAGAGATCCCTTCCATCTCCCAACGTTTGTTCTGGCGAGACATCAGACTCGTTGCGAAATCCAATTGCAATCGGCCGCCGTGTTCTTCAATGTTGTTTAGCCTATGTCTAATATAGAAAGTGAAGCGGGACCGTCGCGTTGGTTCCAAGAGGGGTTTGAAGGAGAAGGCGACGATGACAGCTTACCGACTGGTGTATCTGACAATGAGAACTTTGGCCCGCCGGCACTGAGCGCCTACGCTATGTCTCTATTGGATGAAATCAATAGCAAGTTGCCAATGAGAACCGAGCCACGAGCTCCCTCTACCACCGGCGGCAATACGAGCATTCCAGTACGAGTGACACCCCATGACCTACTGCACTCGTTGAACAACTCACTCCACGACCGTGACAACACGTCTTCGATGTTTTCACGGCGAGACTCCATAGATCATCGTCGCCACCGTAGTTCAACGCCACAAACAAATGTATCACGGTCAGATTCGAATCACGTTGAACATAAAGAGATGTATGCAAGCAGAGAGGGCGAGACCCACGAGACCAATGAGACCCACGAGCCCCAAATAATGGATTTCTCTCCTAGCGGGAGTCGGAGTAGAGTCCAAGTCCATTTTCAGCTGAACCGTTCTCACACACCTTTCACAACACGGCATATATCTGACTATGGCTCACCTCAAAGCACATCCATCAGGAGTTCATCAAGAGTAGCACGGTTTGGAAGGCTGGGGTTGGGTGCTCCAAAGAGGCTTTCGCGTATAGGACTCGATGAAGCATCACAGATACAACACGATGATGACAACGCCCCATCATACGAAGAGAAGGCTTTTATGCCTAATACATACGACCTGAACGGTTCAACCGCTGCTATGAATACCGACCTGAGTGCTGATCACACACATCAATCATCAAATGGACCACTTGTCAAAGAGGAACAACAACACTCACAGCATCACTCCAATTGGAGCCATAGGACCAATGTTCAACGCTACAACCCTGAGCATCCGCATGCATCTGCTGATGAGGAAATACGTAAAATGGAGCAGCAGCTGAGCATCCAGCGTTCGTTATACCTGGGGAGTATGGAACAGTACAACGATGCTATAGAGCCAGAACTCTCATGCACTCGGTCTCCATTTCGGAAACAACAAAAACATGGACACGAATCTGAAACGACTGAATCTCACCATGTCTCAGCCAACACTCCACATGAGAAGAGCGGCATAATACACGACAGACGTACCCATCCCGACTTTGGTACCACGTTTGCCTCGAGAGGTGCCTTCTCAGTTTATAAAGATACTGAATCAGATCCATATGCACCAGTAGCAACCGGCACACCTCTTTGCAGCCGACATTCAACCCACGAAGCCGATACCCCGGCACCTATTGGGAAAAGCCGTGCTGCCTTATATCCTATAACTGATAACACCGTAAACAGCCGACATCCATATAACTCTGGCAAAAGAGCAATTGATGACGCAAAAGCACACCAAGATGTTTCCCAACGCGTGAAGCAGTCGGCTATAACGGTAAAATCACACCACGAGCTTCCCAACGTTGTTCAATCCGGTTCACTTAAAAACAACTCTGGGGAAGTGGTGAAGCAGTACCATACAACACAAAAGGCGCCTCTCAAAGATCCGGTGATGGATGTCTCTAGAAAGACGAACAACTATATTTTTCAGGTCAATGACAAGTCGTATGAGAGATTGGCATTAATAGGCAGGGGAGGCTCATCTAAAGTGTACAAGACAAAATCTCTGCAGAATAATAAAGTGTATGCTATCAAGAAGGTGAGCTTTGAACAGTTTGACGAGGGAGCTGTCGACGGATTCAAAGGCGAGATTGAGATACTCACGAAACTCAGAGACAGCGAGAGAGTGGTACGGCTCATTGACCATTCCCTAATGGAGACTAGCCTGATGCTCGTAATGGAATGTGGAGACATAGACTTAGCTCACATCCTTTCGAGCCGGACAAACATGACTCTGGATATGGAGTTTGTGAGGTATCATGCTTCAGAGATGCTCAAATGTGTGTCTGCCGTGCACGATGCGGGTGTTGTGCACTCCGATCTCAAGCCGGCGAATTTCCTCTTTGTGAAAGGTGTATTGAAACTCATTGACTTTGGAATTTCCAACGCCCTCACAGATCATACAGTCAATGTGTACAGGGAATCTCAGATCGGTACACCGAACTACATGGCACCCGAGGCATTGGTCGAGGCAAACCCCGTGGGTCCTCATACAACCAACGCTATTTCTGATGGGGCTGGAGTGTGGAAAGTTGGTAAACCGTCTGATGTCTGGTCCTGTGGATGTATTATTTATCAGATGGTTTACGGTAAGCCCCCATATGCTGGATACTCGGGACACCAGAGATTGATGGCTATCATCAACCCGCAGGTGAAGATCACCTACCCTGCAACTGGAATTGGTGGAGTTCAGGTGCCGTCCTCAGTCATCGACACGATCAAGAGTTGCCTGCACAGAGATCCGTCAAAACGGTCAACTGTTAATGAGGTGTTGGAAGATAACTTTCTAAATCCCAGGACGGTGTCTAAGCGGTTCATACGTGATTTGGTTGAGAATGCCGTCAAATTTGGTGCTGACAACCCACAAGTCTCGAAGGAATATCTGAAAACTTTAATCAGTGATGTGTGGAAAAAGGTAGAGGAACATAACTATTAGTACTCGGGATGGTTCAGGATTGAAAACGAATAATGAAACTAAAAACAAAACACTGTATTTTTAGCATAGGGAATAATAAAACTAAAGCTTTTGGTAATGTGCATGATATTCTTATGTTGCCCGGTAGAGAAATACTAGTTTGTAATATATATTTTCATTTTCATTCACTACAATATGATAACACGCATCCCCTCCTCCTTCTTTATATACTCTTCACCTTGGGCCCAACTTCTCCAATACCCTTGGGCCCTGCTCCTCCCATTCCTGTTTACTGATCCACATGTGATCCTTATCCGCCATAATGTTGGCCAAGACAGCACCACCAATGAACACCATGTGCTTCCTTCTTGGAGGGTCTTCTATTCTCACCTTGAACTTGTCAAGTCTTTCAGGATCTCCGTTAAGAACCTTCACCAACCACTGTTGCTTGAGCTCCTTCTCGAGTCTGGAGGGAAGGCCCGGGTACATAGAAGAACCACCCGAGAGGACAATGGCCTTGAACAGAGAAGATCTGATATCACGGTCAGCACTCTGGATGGTGTTGAACAAACATTCACCCACGCCCGGTTGCTCAATATCCATGAGTCCAGGCTGGAAGAGACACTCTGGGGCCTCAAACCTCTCTGATCCCACCTTGATGACCCTTCCATCTGGCAGCTCATAGTTTTCAACGAGGGTTGTGGTCTCTTGTGACAACTTGAGATCGAAGTCAAGGTCATACGAAACGTAACACAACTTTTCCTTTATCTGTCTGACAGTTTCAAAGTCTGCCGTTCTGTTGAAGGCGTAACCCCTACGCAGCAACAGGTTGATGAGGTTTCTAGTGACATCTCTACCGGCAACGTCCAACCTTCTTGTGAGATGGTTCAACACAACACTCTCGTACACGGGAACAATGTGGGTGACACCATCACCAGAATCAACCACCACACCAGACGAAAGACCCTGCGCATACAGTGCCAGCACGGCCTGGATGGCCACGTAGACACCGCCAAAGTTGTACTTCTCAAACATGACATCACACATCTGCTCTCTGTTCTTCAATGGATTCATGGGTGGCTCTGTTAACAAAACTTTTCTACCGTTGGTGTCAATCTTCATCCTCTCGTAGAAGGCGTAGTCCCATAGATGTTCCATGTCCTCCCAGTTCCTGATGATACCATTCTCCATGGGGTATGACAGCTGAAGCATGGAACGCACAGCGCTTGCCTCGTCACCACACATGATGTCTTTAATTTCCACATCTCCGGTCCTCTCTTCTGCTCTCAAGATTGGACGGCCAACAACAGAGGGGAATGTGTGATCCGGGAAGTTGGTGCCTCCCCTGCCGATCTTTACGAAACCTGTACCTTGATCAAGCACTAAACAATCAGGGCCATTCATCTTTGTGTGATGCCCCACTGCCCACTGCCCACTCCAAACCGTTAGCGGTTCATGCTGGGGGCTCACATCATCATTAACAGATGATCAAACGAGGCCAACACTAGAGCACATCAACGGAGCTTGGAGCTTGGAGCTTGGAGCGAGGGCGAGGAGACACACACACAACGATGTTGGTGACAAGCCCGCAATCGTTAGTATTCATGCTATGTGTGTGGGGAGCACCAATGATCCATTGGAGAGTAATATTCGCCAAATTGGGACAATTGAACAACTAAAACAGCAAGGGAATGGTCTCTGCTCAACTACTGGCCATGCTGTAGCTGATCCGATACTGCCCGGCAGCGTCTCCCAACTATCTGCCTGCCAATAATCCCCACGCCCGCCCCTTGGGGACAGGATCGTTCAATTGATGGCAAATTCGAGAATATCACATAGAATGTATCAACTACTCACCAATTGGCTGTTCCATTTTCTAATATTTATACTTTTCAGTCGTTGTTGCTTATTTGCAGCCACTTTGACTAGCCATTCCTTATTCCCTTCGTCACTGATTCACTTATCCGTAGCAGCCCCTGCCACTCACAGGAGACGAGGGGGAGATCCAACGCCTAAGGATAGCAGCAGGAAGGGATGCCTTAGGTCGGCGCACGACAGTCTGTACAACCACTGCGGGTTGAAGTTTTGATATGGCGGGGAAAGTATGGCAGATAATAGTATGGGAACATAGTTATGAGAGCGTACCCATGGAGTGGTCAATGGGAACAGGAATATAACCACGGAATGATCAATGAGCATATAATTATGAGAGCATAACCATGGAGTGTTCCATGGCAATATAATTGCCGAAACATAGAAAATAATGATAGGCAAAAATTATGAGAATGCCTAGAATGTACAACAGTTAGTCTTTCCCATTATAGTATTCTTGCAGAGAGTATTATTGTAGACTGGAATTCAATGCAATTGAATGACTATTCTCTAAATAATACATTGGTCAGGAAAAATGATATAATAGTGGAAAGTTGTAGTGGTAGTCACAGGACAGTCATTCTTTACTTGCAGCCCACAGAGAGGCCCATTTTCAAACGCTTCTCAGTAAGGGCAGCAATGACTGCGGCTCCAACGCCGGACCCATCTTCTGCTGAGACCAATACAATTGGGTAATCCTTGGGCTCACACTTCCAGTCGTAGATGTCCCTCAATGCCTCTGCAGCCCTCTCCTTGAAACGAGGGTACCTGTTGAAGACAGAACCATCGGCAGCACAGTGGGCAGTTTTGTATCCTCTCTTGTTGCAGATGGCTGCGGCACCACACACAGAGAGCCTTGCGGCTCTAGTGCCAATGAGCTCACACAGATTCCTGATGATTAGCTTCTCGGCCTCTGTGGTTTCAATCTTGAGATCCTCCTGGAACAACGTCTCCACAACACTCAGGTTATCAGAGGTATCTTCTTCAATACGAGAAGGATACGAAGTATCCATGATGAATGGCTTCTGCAATTCAGAGATGTCCTGAGACTGGAACACCACACCAGCAGCATAAAAATCAAGCAGTATCAGCCTCAACACCTCGCCCAGGTAATACCCAGCAATCATCTTTTCGTATGCCTGTTGGCCGGGCCTTGGGCTTTCCCTGTCAATCGTAAGGTCGATTTTGGTGAGAGGAAGAACAACGCGATCGTTGTCGAAAGCGCCGTACTCACAGTTAATTGCTATGGGTGTCTCGCCGTTGATATCTGCTGGAAGCTTTCCCTCGAGCTTGGCAACATCATTGATTACCTCATAATATGCTCCATTGACACCGGTGCCAAAGATCAAACCCATTCTAGTCTCAGGATCAGAGTACATCGATGCCACAAGTGTACCCGTGGTGTCGTTGATTAGAGCAACAACTTCAACTGGCACGCCTCTCCTCTCGATAGCAGCTTGCAAAAGGGGAACAACATCATGGCCCTCCACGTTTTCGATATCAAAGCCCTTGGTCCATCTTTGGAGGACACCGGTGTTGATGGCTTCTTGAGCCGCAGGAAACGAAAATGTAAATCCCAATGAAAGTTTCTCCGATACACCCTTGGGGAATTCTCTGGCAACAAACTCATCCAGACACTTGGCGATGAAATCCCACAGCTCATCGGACTTGGCTTTTCTCATGCTATCTGGGAGCTTGTACTTACTGAAAGTGAAGTTGAAATCTGAGTTGCCCTCGAGAGTTACCAGAACCACTCTCAGGTTGGTACCACCCATATCGATGGCCAAGTAATTGCCAGTCTCCTGTCCTGTTGGGTAATCCAGCACCCATCCCGGGATCATAGGAATGTTGGCTTCACCACACAGACCATCAGACAGCTCCTTGACGAAATGATCTGTCACCTGGCGCAGCTTCTCTGGGCTGACAGTGAAGTCTTTCTTCACCTCTTCATATTTCTCCTGAAGAGGCTTGGGCACTTCAATCGTGCAGAATGCCTAAGAAATGTTAGTCGGTGGAGGGTGGATAAAATGCACATATATAGCAGTCTCCCAGAAGCAGAGCTGACGAACCGAGAACCAGTTCTCGTACATACATTTCTCAACGTTGGTTTGTGCACCATGGTGAAATTTCAAGCTTCTATAAGGAACCTATACTTGTGATCTTAGAGAAATACAACAACGAATATAACTGTCTATTTCCACTCGAAAAAAAAACAAAGACTACTCTTCAATCGCTTTACAAAGGAAAATTCAGCTTGGCAGGGCAGTGCAAGGCATTGAGTCCATGGGTCACAGACGCAAGATTTCTCGGAGTTGTTAAGCACGCCGGTGCGGCTCTCGGGCCGCAGAGTAATAATTACATGGCGGAGGGCCCTACTAATGCGGCTAGAGGGCATAACGAGGACCACCTTACAGGATGCAGAGTGGGGTCGTATGAGGGGAAGTGCGAAAGGAGAAACAGAGACAGAAAGAGAGCTGGCTCACAGGCACGGCAGGTAGCTGCATGGAAGTTAGGAAAGCGGGCTACTAAATAAGGTGATAGGTCTTATTAGTTAATTGTATTAACTGTATGTAATAATTGAGGATAGCAGCAACAGAGGATAACTATTTGGGTTGGTATATAGAATTCAGAGGTGAAAAGTGGCTACCACACCTCCATAACCACAACTTGAAGGTGGTACAGGCTACGGTGGTGATAGCAGTCATAGCGATACAGAGGGCTTGGAGATGTATGTAGAGCATTGCCGATCGCACAGATCCTTCGCTGATTAGTGTCTATGTGGGAGATGTATTCCCTCTAGTTTCCACAAGCCAGTAGAGCAGGTTAGCATGTACTGATAGCTAGATATATCGTAATATTCCAAGAGCCATCTCTGCTGTTGTCTGGCTATCTCAATTTTCAAATCTGGTCTCCTCTCAGGTTGAGTAACTGCTAGTGTGCTGACTGAGTGCGCTGTCCGTCTGAGTCAGACACGCACACGAGGGTTGAAGGCGTCAACCCCAGTCTGGGCACCCTAGTCGTGGGAGACTCAACACATACACGATGGAAGTTGGGGGAACTCACAGTTGTTAGTGGAGCCGGTATAATCAACCACGGTAATGAGCACTTACTGATAAATAGCCATTAATATCCAATTACCAAGCAACGTATCCATTTAATTTCAACTCGACAATTTTCACAGATATGCTATTGGACACATTGACTTCTGGGATCCCTAAGATCCCCAATTTTGAAGTATCTCAGACTCAGTTTCTCGCAAAGAGCGGACGCCACCCACGTCATGCGGAGCTGGTTGAGGAGCTGTTGGAGAACATCAAGGCGGATGAGATGGCACCATACTACAAGTACCTACACGAAGAGGTGAAGATCCCCGGATTGGAGTGGGATGCCGCTCTGTACGAGTCGCTCGTGTCGAAGAACACAGCTGAGGTTGAATCGCTCAACGCCAAGATCAAGGAGGCAGAGGAGGACGACGAGGTACAGATCGAGGCTGTCAAGTGGTGGACCAGCCTCGGAGAGTACTATGCCAAGATTGGAGACCGCACAAATGCAGCTGCAACTTTAAAGAAGTCTCTGGAATTTGCCGCCTCTACAGGCTCCAAGATCGATATATACCTGACAATTGTGCGGATCGGCATATTCTACGACGACAAGCCATTCGTCAAGGCAACGTTGGACCAAACCAATTCCCTCATCGAAAAGGGCGGTGACTGGGAAAGAAGAAACAGATACAAAACATATCTTGGCATATATTTGCTCTCCACAAGGCAATTTGGTGAAGCAGCAAAGCTCCTGATTGACTCCTTGGCCACATTCACATCCACCGAATTGGCCACCTACGCCGAAGTCGCTGAGTACGCTCTCATTTCCGGTGCAATCTCTCTCGAAAGAGCAGACATCAAAAAGAGGCTCATCGAGTCACCTGAAATTCTTTCGATTAGTTCCACAACACAGAGGTTGACGCCTATCATCAACCTCATCAAGTCTCTCTATTTCTGCGAGTACTCTACTTTTTTCAAATACTTGTTGGAGACCAATGACCAAATACTGCTGGTGAACAAATACCTCGCACCACATGCCAACTACTATCTGAGAGAGCTCAGATGCAAGGCTTACGGCCAGCTGCTGGAGTCGTACAAATCACTTTCGCTGAAGTCAATGGCAGACCAGTTCCAGGTTTCCGTTGAGTTCCTTGATAACGACTTGTGTAAGTTTATTCCAAACAAAAAGCTCAACTGTGTCATTGACCGCGTCAATGGAATCGTGGAGACAAACCGTCCAGATAACAAGAACAACCAGTACCAGTTGCTGATCAAGAATGGTGATGCTTTGTTGACAAAGCTCCAGAAGTATGGTGCTGCTGTCAGGCTCAGCGGCGCTGAGAGAGTGGCCTAGATTGGTAATTTCCCTTCCTTCTATAGATATAGAATATCATATAATATAACCATCTGTATCTATGTCTAGGTGAGTCACCTCGTAATTTAGAACCGTACGAATAGGGTATATAGTGTATATATTACTCTTGCAGCAATCGATTATTGGAGCTTGCACTCTAATATATAAGTCAGCAATATATATAAAAAAAGAGCCAAAAAAGATAAAGAAAATTATTCGTATTAGAATTATCAGATCGAGCAATTGAATCGCTCCTCTCAAGCAGCCGAGTCAGAACCCTGGTCCACCTGCGAAGTGCTAGACTTCTCGGCAATATCAGTGAGGGTTGTCTCGAGCTTTCCGCTCTTCATCTGATCGAGCATCTTTTCACCGTGCCAGACGAACAGCGACTTTGGAGCAAACAAGAAGTCAATCTCCTCAAGTGTTCTACCAGCTGGCTCAGGGTAGATTGCATAGACGATAAAGATCATAAAAAAGTTCACAATAGCATGGATGTAGAAGGTCTTTTCCTGGATACCAGCAAACATGATTGGCGCCAACAGACTGACACAACCACAACCCCAACCCCAGCCCAGCTCACCAATGGCATTACCCCTGGTTCTGACATCAAGTGGGAAGATCTCGGCGGCATAGATGAAAGGAACATTACCCCATGTGGCAGCATAAATGGCAGTGAAGATGAAAACGAGGGATGCGGCTGCTGCTCCGAACTGCTCTACTCTGTCTGGGTTGTTTATCTGCAGACGAGCCATGGCGGCCTCCAAAAACATAAGGACACACATACACGATGAGCCAATCATCAAACTCTTACGACGTCCAATCCTGTCGACAATCTGGGTACCAATCATAGAGAACACGAGGGCACCCACGTTGTTGAGACCAGAGAGGAGAGCAGACTTATTGGCCGAGTAGCCAGACATAGCGAAGACGGTTGGTGCATAGACAGTGATGGTGGTAATACCAGTCCAGGCCTGCAAGTAAAGAAGCCAGATGGCCAGCATGGATCTTCTACCCACATGCAAGGTGGAGTAGTCCATGAACATATTGATATAAGAATCCTTTTTGGTCCTCTTGGCATTCTTTTCCATCTCCACAGCAGCAATAATCTCATCGAGTTCGGTAGTGACAAGAGGGTCATCAACGTTGCCATGGGCTCTTAGACGACCCAAGACGATCTTTGCATCATCATATCTACCAGCCTTGACAAACCATCTGGGTGATTCTGGTAAGAACATGGCCAGGATAACGAGCAGACCGATGAGGATAATCTGGAATGCCAATGGGAATCTCCATCTGAAGCCAGACTCTGGGCGGTTCTTACCAAGACCGTACTCCATGAAGTAAGCAACAACGATACCCACCCAGTTGAGGATGAACTGGGAAGCAATGAACATACCTCTCACGGTGTGATCAGATGTCTCAGCAGACCAGACTGGCACCGTGGCCATCAAGATACCGGTACCAACACCGGTGATAATTCTGGCACAGAGAATCCACGGAGCGTTCTGGGCACTGGCTTGCAGGGATGCACCCAGAATGACCCAGAAGGATGATATCATGATTGCCTTGATACGGCCGATTTTGTCACTAACCCAACCACCGAACAGAGTGCCTATAGTTGTACCAAGATAGTAGATGGCAACGATACCTCCTTGGAATGTGGAATTTGTAACCACACCATTAACACCAATACCCATAGTTTCAATGTAGTCGGGTGCCGTGTTGACACCACCCATGACACCTTGGTCATAACCGGAGAAGAAGATACCAACACCAGCACATATGTTGATCATCCATAGCAGCTTCTTGTTGGTGAGGCTGCCGCTCGTGCTGATGTTCAGAGGGAAGTCCCTAAAGCCCGAAGACATGTTGTGCGAGTTCTTTTTTTTGCTTTTTGCTTAGTGTGGGGAGGGCTTGTTAGCAAAACAGAAAAAAAATGCAGCGAGTGAAGACGAAAGTTTCACTGGGTCACCGAGATCCCGGAAGAAACCAAGCCTTATTTATATTCTTCAGCACTCTATAGTGTCCAGTATGCTCTCGAAGCAGGTTCATCTGTACTCCACAATCTAACCACGCACCGGGGCCTTTTTCCATGGGTTTTCTTCATAATCTCTGCGTTCAACCGCCTCCCACCATTTCAACCTGCCATTCGTGTAATAATATGTATCTTTACCCGGCTCTTTTCAACGGAGAGCATTTCCGGGCACTGTTTCCCCTCTCACTAAACTGCTCATCGGCCACGCACACCGCACCAGCTGCAGCTCCCCCACAACATCGCACCCTTGAGGGGTACATGCTGTACCCCGACCCAAGCATGCAGACGCACAACGGAACATGATTTCCGGGGCTTTCGGGTGGAACAGCACACTAGTGGTGACGGAAATCATTTTCCGTTGTGCGCCTGAATCTGTGGGGAAATGTGGATGGGCGATGACTGTTGTTGATAAGCGGGAGAGGATGTGGAAAATGGATCCGGGCTTGTCAAAAACATGAAGCGATAAATATAAATACTCAAGGGGTTATTCTGTTGAAGAGAAGGGCAGTGTGGCGCCAGTATGAACCCCTCCTCTGCATCCTGCCTGCAACAAGAGAGAGAAAAAGATACCAAAAAGAAAAACAACCGCTCCTAAACAGGCGCAATAAAGAAAAATCTCTCTGCAACATGGTTGTCAAAGCGTCTGTTCCTTTGGACATTCGTGTCCTTGGTATGAACAGTGGAACATCCATGGATGGTATTGACTGTGCTCTTTGTCATTTCAGACAGGAGAGCCCTGAGTCGACACTCCACTTGAAGCTTGTCAAGTATGGTGAGGTTCCAATGCCTTCCAAGATGAAGAACCCTGTGCTCAAAGTGATCAGGGAGAACCAGACAACCCCAGAAGAGCTTTCGCAGCTCAACATGAAGCTCGGCCAGACCTTTGCGTGGGCAGCAAAGAAGTTCCTTGAGGACAACGGCTTCACCTTGGATGACGTTGATGTCATCAGTACTCATGGTCAGACTATTTGGTTACTGAGTATGCCATTTGAAGGACAGACTAAGTCCGCCCTCACCATGTCTGAGCCAACAGTGATTGCTGCTGAGACTGGAAAGACTGTGGTGCATGACTTTAGAATCCACGAGCAAGCCTATGGAAGACAGGGTGCACCACTTGTTGGGTTCATTGATGCGCTCACTCTTCACCACCCTACCAAGTACCGTGCTTCGATCAACATTGGAGGAATCTCCAACCCATCGATTGTGGTTCCAGACTGTGATGGTGGTGTTGAGAAGGTGTTTGACTTCGATACTGGTCCAGGAAACGTGTACATTGATGCGGCTGTTCGTTACTTCACCAATGGTGAACAGGAGTACGACAAGGACGGTGCAATGGGTAAGGCAGGTACTGTAGACCAGGAATTCGTTGATGAGTACCTCAACAGCCACTGGTTCTTTAGCCATAACATGCCCAAAACCACTGGCCGTGAGGTGTTTGGCGATGCACAGGCTCATGATATGATCCAGACCCTTCTGGCCAAGGGAGCATCGCCCAACGACATTGTTGCTACATTCACCAGAATTACGGCCCAATGTATTGTGTTGGGTCTTGAAAAGTTCTTCCCCAAGGACAAGAATCTCGACGAGATATACATGTGTGGTGGAGGTGCCAAGAACCCAAACATCACAGACTACCTGAAGCAGGCTCTTCCAAACACCACTGTGCAAAGGCTGGATGTTGCAGGTGTTCCAGGCGATGCCAAGGAGGCAATGAGTTTTGCCTGGTTTGGAATGGAGGCAATGATTGGTAGACCCGTCTTGGTTCCTTGCAACACAGAGACGAGAACTCCAATCGTGCTTGGCAAGATCACCCCCGGTGACAACTTCAGAAAGCTCCTCACCAACGGTATGGCCTTTGGAGCCGGCTACGAAACTCTGGAGTGCGTGAAGGATGTGATTCTTGACCACTGATTTCGTGGCTATCGAGCATCTGGGTCTGCAACACCTTAGATTATATACAGTTTATATATATACATTATTCGATATGCATATTGAGTCACAAAACACTTTTGTGAAACATACTTTTTTGACTTAGCGCACTTTTTGACCTGGCATACTTCTTGGCCAAGCGTACTTCTTGCCTGATATGCAGAATAAATACCTCAACTATTGGATATAACTAGCAAAATAGTCATACTCGTTTGAAAAGATAAAAAAAATGTTAGCGAAAAACCAAAAAAAAAAAAGCCAAAGATCTGAGCCACATGAATCCTGCGTCAATATCTGATGGTGACACAGTTTTTGTCGTATTGGCCGACCCTCGGAACTGCTCTTGCATAACGCATGAGTGCAAGCACGGAGGTGCCTAAGCCTCTAGCAGCAGGATGCCCACCATATAAAGATCCTGCAGGCACCCCACAAGATGCGCATACAGAGAGCGGGGAGCTCTGCAACTGCCGGGATGAGTGTGGCCAGAGCTTGATGTGCTTTGAAGCCCGCGCCAGCAAGGAAACACATTAGAACCATCTAGGAGTAATAAGCAGTAACGCCAATATATTATATGTTTGTCAGTTGGTTCGACCTTTTTGTGAAAGAAGTTAATTTGTCCGTTTTACATCAAGATGCCCAAGAGCGACGCTCCAAAGAGGGTCAACGTGCGGACAGCGTGCATATCGTGTAGGAAGAGGAGGACCAAAGTGAGTATTCAGGTGGTGGTAGTGTTGGGTTTGGTTGGCTGTGGTTTGGTAGTCCTTGGACGTGAAAAACAGTGTTGCAAGATTCCATCTACTAACAGCTGCAGTGCGATGGAGTGGTGAGTGGGTGTGGAGCATGCCTTAAGCGTCATACCGAGTGCTTCTACGACTACTCCACCGATAGGCGTCGTAACACATCACCCAAATACGTCAGATCTCTGGAGGCGTCTCTGGTGATATACCAAAGAGCGTTGCGAGATATCTGCGAGGCTGAAGGTGAAAATCTCATTCGCATACAGCAGCAGCTGAGGAAAGAGCTGCTTGTAGGCGAGCTATGGAAGGGTAGTGGTGGTGCTGTAGAAGCAGAAGCGGAACTTCTAAGAACCATACAGGACTCTCCCAGCACAAGTGGTAATTCAGACACCTCTGTTGTAGGCGACGAGAAGGTCAACTTCCCAACAGTGCACAGTGTCGTGACCATGGAAGACGGCGCACTCTCCTTCATTGGTGTAACGAGCAATCTGCAGCTTGCCGACTCCAGTGTACCCTCCACCATCCATAAAAAGCATAGTCCGAGTAAATCATTTGCTACTAACAAGGAACTCTTTGGAGATATTCTGGGTGGGAAGGAGTACAACTCAATTCTGTACGATGGTGATCTCATTGACTATATTCTTTCCCTCTATTGGACATGGCAACATCCTTATTTCATGATCTTGGACAAGGATCTCTTCATCAGGGACATGATCAACGGAGATGAGGAATATTTCTCAACTTTTCTTCTGATTGCGATCTTGGCACACGGTTCATTCTATGCAGATGACCATGTGATTGCTAAGATACTCAAGACAAAACGGTTCCAGGTGTCCCACCTATGCGAGTATTACTTCAAGAAGGCAAAGAGCATGCTCCTTGGAGGCGAGGAAGAACTCATCATGAAGGCAAGGGTCACAACATGCCAGGGTCTCATGCTGATGGCTTCAAGAGAGGCAGGGTGTGGCAACAACCGCCCTGGCTGGTTCCTATCCGGAATGAGTATTCGCATGGCCCAGGAATTGGGATTGCATAGTGCAGAATCCCTCAAGCTGAAGGATAAGGGAATCCTTACGTCCGATGATATCATTGTACGGCTCAAGACATTCTGGGGACTCTATGTGTTTGATAGAGGGTGGTCCATCTATCTGGGGCGTGATTCAGCAATACCATCTTCGTCTATAACGGTGCCACGTCTACCGGTTCTGGGATCTCAGGAATACACCAAGTGGCCGTACACCAGCACGCAAAGTGCGAGTGTCGGAGAACCTCGCCTTTCCTATGAAAACTCCGTCTTCAACTACATCTGCTCCTTGACGGAGATCATCGGCTCGATATCCAAAGACATATATTCTTCTTCAGGCAGCATCAAGGAGGAACTACTACCCATTCTATACTTTAGAATCAACACGTGGTATAAGCAGCTCCCACCCTATGCTACATGCTCGTTAAAACACTCCAGCACACAGACCAGTCCTTTGCCATGTGTGATCCTCATGCACATGCAGTACCATACGGCCCTCATTTTGCTGATCCGGCCCCTCAAGGAGCAGAATAAACAGATTCCATGGATAGAAGATGGGCAAACCCCATCCAATATATGTGTCAAGTCTGCCGACACAATTGTTGCGTTGGCCAGGTACTATTCCACCTGTTACTCCTTGACGACGATTGCAAACATTGCCATACACACGTTGTTCACTGCCGCATCGGTGTATCTGACGAGCAGCGTCGATAACAAGATCAGACGCAGCTTCAACGAGTTGTTACAGCAACTCAACAAGATATCTGAGCGGTGGCCAAACGCGCTCAAGTGCACACAGGTGATTGAGAAGGCGCTACAGGCAAGACCATTACTCTCGGTTGTTGAGGCCAAGCTACCACCTCTTATAGCGGTAACGGGTACTGAGTCTGCGGTGAGGTCTACCGAAGAGGTGGTGTTGAACCAGACGGTTCATTCGGACAACGAGTTCTACTACAGTCTCATGGATGACCTCAGAAGCATAAGTGCCGGAACACCAGGCACGGCACCCACTTTTGAGCAAGACTTTGACTGGTCCGAATTTCTGTTCTCGTACTCAAGAGTGGATAACATGGATACTTTATGATTTAATGAATAATATAATTAAGTTTCCTCTCTTCTCCTCGTTGATCCCGTAATCCAATAGAACTATCAGCTCATTTCCCCCATTGCCCATTCCCCATCCCCACAGTTGCCCTCCCTTCGCCTTTCTTCTGTTCCTTTGCTCGTTGTCATATATTCCTTAACTCTCCATTCCATTCTTCCCCTTACTTTTTGTTCTCTGGTTCCCCTAACCCACTCTCTGCTGTGCTTTCTAGGCACGATACCCTCTCCCCCACACTATCCGCTCCTGCAACATCACCACCTTACAGGAGATGGGCATAAGAAAGTGAGTGCACTATACAATTATGAGTCGTGCACGCAACAAACACACACCATGTTCACGAGCGCTAACTACGGTTGACAATTCACGTTGAGGTAATACCAAAGAGGCCGAAACTGATATGGCCTCATCCATCAGCCAAGTGTGCAGCAATAGATATTCTGTACCGTGTACAGTTGATTGAATTGAATTGCCCTTGAGGTTCAACTATTGGCCTTGGCTGTATCGTGGAGAGGAGGACGTTTTGAGAATCGACATCCACTACGAGTAACCAGTTGTTCCCCTTGGATTGAGTGAGGGGTACTTTTTTAAAGACACAAAACAGTGCATGTAATTACTTTGTATACATCGATTGCAACAAAACACCCACATACACGTCTCATACATACATACAGACACACACAGATACACACACATCTACACCAAAATGGCACCTGTGAAACAGGAGAACGAAGGCAAAGATGCTGGAGCCGGTGCTTCTACATCCAATGCAACAACTGCTGGAGCCGTTAATGTCACAAATCAAGCTGATTCATCAGCCATACGATCCCAACAGCCAGCAACAACTGCTGCTGCTGCTTCTGCTGCTGCTGCAGCTCCCAATGCCGCTGCAGCACGCCAACAACAAGCACAGCAGCAGGCACAGCAGCAGGCCCAACAGGCTCAACAGGCGCGATCATCGCAGCAATTCTCACAGGCTGACCTTAATAGAATTGTCCTTGAGTATCTCAACAAAAAGGGTTATCACCAGACGGAAGCAATGCTGAGAGTGGAAAGTTCCCGTATGCCGAGTGCCCAGGTTCCACCCGTGAGGCCAGCAACCACCGCAGTGACCACTCCGACAGCACCCATACCGGGGAACCAGGTCAAACCTGCTGCCACTGAGGATTCACGCGCATACTCCAGGGCTTACTCCATGCTTAGATCCTGGTGCGAGACATCCTTGGACCTCTACAGGACAGAGCTGCAAAAGCTGCTGTATCCCATTTTTGTCCATTGTTATCTGGATCTCATCTCCAAGGGCATGGCATCAGAGTCACGCGAGTTCTTTTCCAAATATTCCGAAGAGCACACATTTCTCCACTCATTTGAGATCGCTAAGCTGTCTGGCATTGCTTTAAAAGATCATCTCGAAGAGAATGATGTTGCCAAGGCCTTCCGTGAGCACAAGTACAGGCTGCCAATTTCCCGTTCATCTCTCAATCTGTTGCTGTACTTCTTGCATGAGAATGAGGCTGTAGGTGGTGGTATCATCCTGAGACTTATCAACTCGTATGTCCAGCCCCTTATAAATAACGACACACTTTCGACAGGAGACTCAGTGGCCGATGACACAGAGGCTCTTTTGGCCGAGGGTATTCCCGAGCTCTACGCTATTTCAAAAAAAGATAGGGAGGTAGACAAAAAGGATGGTAAGGCGGTGAGAAAGGGAGCTGCAGACTCCACTTCTGAGATGGAGGCGTTCAACAGTAAGCAGGTCAAGCTGGGCAAGCTCCCCATGGACCCGGAGTACGTAAAAGAGATAGAAGCAGAGCTTAAACAGAAAGACGAACAGGAACAAGAGTCCAACAAGAAGGTGGACAAGACATTGGTTGAGGAGTTCACAGAGAGTTTCAAGAGCGAGCCTTCTGACGATGCCCCCTCCCGTGAGCTCCTTCCGCTGCCCACGAAGACGGCTGTTGACGTGAAGAGAGAGATTGCCATGGTGCAAGATTCACGTGCCAAAATCAGACTGGACTCTGTTCAGGCTGCTATGCCCTCTGTGTGCATGTACACCTTCCACAATACCAACAATGATATGACTTGTGTTGAGTTCAACGACGATAGCACGGTTGTTGCTGGTGGGTTCCAGGACTCTTTCATCAAGCTGTGGAGTATTGATGGCTCCCCTCTGAAGTCGGTGCTGAAAAATGACCCCCACAACCAGAGTGTTGATGGAGTGGCAGTGAATGGTTCCCGTAGGCTAGTGGGTCACTCTGGTGCTGTCTATGGCATGAGTTTCTCCCCTGATGATAGATACCTCTTGTCGTGTTCCGAAGACAAGACTGTGAGGTTATGGTCTATGGATACATACACTTCTCTTGTCTCTTACAAGGGACACAACTCGCCTGTTTGGGATGTGAAGTTCTCCCCCCTGGGCCATTACTTTGCAACTGCCTCGCATGACCAAACCGCAAGACTCTGGTCTTGTGACCATATCTACCCTCTGCGTATTTTTGCCGGTCATTTGAATGATGTCGATTGTGTGCAATTTCACCCCAACTCTACCTATGTGTTTACAGGCTCCAGTGACAAGACCGTGAGGATGTGGGATGTGGCCAGGGGTGAGTCCGTGCGTATCTTCATGGGACATGCGGCCATCAATGCCCTCGCGGTATCTCCTGACGGAAGATGGTTGGCCAGTGCAGGTGAAGACAGCGTGATCAATGTTTGGGATATTGCATCTGGTAGGAAGCTAAAGACCATGAAAGGCCACGGTAGATCATCCATCTATTCGCTCTGCTTTTCTAGAGAGGGATCAGTGCTCGTAAGCGGTGGCTCTGATTGCTCCATAAGGGTTTGGGACGTGAAGCGTGGAACTGGCGATAACAACCCTCAGCCTGAGCCATTCACCTTTGACACCGACTCTACCAACGGTGATGCCGCAGGACCAGGAACAGCTGGAAGCGCCGTTTCCGCGGATTCGAATGGAAGGGCAGCTGCGAATGGGTCTGCATCTTCCTCCACTGCCAAGAAGGAAGATTCTCGTAAGAGGAAGGATATAGTGGCTTCTACCGATCATATGGCTGTCTACTTCACCAAAAGGACCCCTGTATTCAACGTCAAGTTCACGAGAAGAAACTTGTGCTTGGCCGGTGGTGTGTTTTCTGGATAGCCAGGACCTATGCAAACAAAAGTTACGAGGGGCTGCAAGAAAAGGAATGTATAGTAATTTATGATTAAAAGTTTAAATCAATTTTGTACATGGTAAATAGAATTAGGTGTTGGAAAGAAGCAATGGATAAAGTGTACATTTTCTACATGCTTTTGATGATGGGTCTGGCGGGATCCCACGGACCCTGTAATTCATCCTTGTACTTTTGCAGAGCGACGAAATATGTTGGGCCAATGATAATGATGGTGAAATGAAGAAGTAACCAGCACAATATCCAAAAGGTGCCACAAATACGAAAGACTGTATAGTCCACACCCAACACAATGACCCCCACCTGAAACCAATGGAAGGTTTGGTAATTGCACCTTCTCGTGAAGTTGTTGAAAATTGGAAACAGGCCGTTGACTTGAATGGAGAAAAGAATGAAGCAAAATGCGGATAGATTCGAATTGAGCCGAGACGCAAGCACAATGGCATTTGATAGCGAGAGAGCTTTTGAGATATTAGAATTAGGGATCTGCTGCTGTCTTTGTATGCTCAATGAATTGATATATGGTTCAAATTCCTTCACTTCTCCTTTTGGATCAGCATCGGAATATTCCTGCCCAGCCGCAGATGACACCGGTGTCTGAGTACTGGAAGCTGAGATGTCGTCGCTGTGCTGAGATCTAAAATCTATGGAGTAATCATTGAATAGGATGTTAAGGATGCACAGCCATGTGGAAAGGGCCCAGATGGAATCGGATGATGTAGAGTTAGTGAGCGACTTCAACACCGGAGACAATGTCAATAGAGTCAAGAGAATCAACACCGATGACCTGATTGTCATGGCCAGTGTTGGGGGCTCTGGCTCTGTGATGAGCTGTGATAGCTCTGAGTCTGTGATGGAGTCAGCAGAAGAGTTTGATAGCGTATGAAGCGCACTGCCTATAGGGGGAGTTTTAGGCCTGAGAGGATCTTGGCTAAATGGGCGATTTGGCATGTTTGGAGACATGTTTGAAAGGGCGATGTGCGATCTTGTCCGAGAGGCCGATCTTGAGGTAGGGCGGCTCCTTCTTATCCTGTCCCTTCTGTGCTCAATATGCTTGATCTTTAGAAGTTCATATTCTTTCTTTCTTCGTATCGTCAGAGTCGTAACATAGAGATTGAACCCTACGAGTGTAGCCACAGAGCTTGCAGCGATTGGTATCACAGGGTTCCAGTGTAGATTGTAGATGCCGTAGAAGACCAATATGACAAGAAGCGTCACCGAGAGATGCAGCACTATGATGGTGAAGTCATACATGAGTTTGAAAAATGAATAATTGACAACAGTGGAGTTCCGCTTCAGCTGCGACAAAAAGGATGCATCTGTGTAGTTATCTGGGTAGCCCTGTTTGAGCCATAGCAGCTTTTTCCATGATTTGGCAGGTGTCCTTTCCATGTTGCCAGCAAAATCCCCCTTTCGGTGGTTCTCATAGTTGGAAGCAACTCCGTTGAAAGTATGAAACTTCTCCGTAGCTACCGTCGATCGTTGTGGAGCTGACATGGTGATGTGTATACGTCGTGACGCAGTGCAGAACGTCTACTATGTGGGATGGGTGATTAATGCAGAATAGATGAGTTGTGGAGTAGAGAACTTGTCAAGTGGATGAACTTTGTAATCAGTTTGTGTGTGATTTTAGCATTCTGGTTGGCAGGGCTTGTGGTTCCGGGGACAGATGTTGGAAAATAGGCGAGATATCAAGAGGTATGCATGAGAGTCATTGCAGAGATCAGTAGTTACGCCTAGTACTCGTGGGATGTCAATAATGGAAAACGGCCTCAATTTCCAACACAGGCAAAATTGCAAGAACAGAAAAAGAACTTGGGTAGTAGTGTTTGCTGCTTTGGTGTCTGAACAATCAGAATTGCTGATGGTAACTTTGTCCTCTTGGCATGATACGAAGTCCATGCAGCTTTCAGCGAGCAGCTAAGCTCATCGCGATGGGGAAATTAGCAGGCGCAGCGAAACACGATAAGAAAGGTGGGAGCGGAGATACTTTACAGAAAGGATGGAGAAACATCAGGGTATTATAGATATCCAGCAGTATCCGGTGTGCTAGTTGCAGCATAGAGAACAAATCCTTAACCTATTGAAGGCCTGCCTTGATCAGTGTGCTTGCATTTCAATTACAGATTACAGCTCCCAATATGCAGAGACCACCGCTTGCAGCAGTGCGATCGAGCGCTTCAGCACAACGATCGGAGAATTCACAAAGCTCTGCCACCGATTCCACGGATTTTGATACCAGTTCTTCTTCTTCATCTGCATATATGCCTTCTGTTGTGTCCATAGGTCGGGGAAGGCAATCGTCACTGAGCCGTGTGTCAACGGGCACAGGCACAGGCACAGGCACGGGCACAGGAACTGATGACTATGATACAGACACAGACACCAATAGTTCAGCGACCGGGGATGGGAGAACTCACAGTTTCCGGCCCATTGATGGGAGAGGCAGCGAAGGGGGCCGTCTATCTCAGTTATTCAGACAAACAACGAATCATTCAAATGCTGGGTCGGTGGTGCAGGGCAACGGTGGAAGGCTTAATGTACCTGATATCTCAGCCTCCAACTGGCTGCCAAAGGATGAGGAGTCGGTATCTCCAAATGACAGTACCAGCAATATCAACATATACTCGCCGCAGACGAATGAGGATTCCAGCAGGCTGATGACGGGCATGTCTGATGCCAATGGCGGTCTGCTCACGTCAACTAATGACTACGATTATGATACAAGACCGGTTGACACGGCAGATATCGATAGGCTGCAGAGTAACCTGAGTGCGAATCCAAGGGCTACAGAGGATGAAACCATTCAGATCCTTAGGCCCAATGATAAGATTCCCTCAGTTAAGCCTGTGGTTGACTTCCAGGACATGTTATGGACACCCATTGATATTCTTGACGACGTTAAAAAGATGAGCACACAGGTGCATGCAAATGGATCCTTCTTTGATGAGCGGCATACCAAAAACCTACAGATTTTGAAGGAGTCACAGGTAAAGTTATTGGCATCCATGGCCTCTGTGGAGAGGACGTTAAACCTTGAAGATTATCACAGAATATGGAAGACGAAGGTAGGCGTTGAAGCCGACAAGACCGTTGCCAATGATGCAGAAGGAAGGTCGCCTGTTCAGGATCCCGCTAACATCAATTTTGACTTTTCCTCGGCAAATAACAAATCTGCAAATGCCGATACACCCAATAGGAGCCGATCACCACTGGATCGAGATGGCACACCCGCCGCAGAAAAGGCCAAGGGCAGCGATGGCATAGATCTGGACTCATACAGGGATATGCTGTTCAATAAGGATGACTTCAAGGCTATAGGGGCAAACGTGGACGACATCAGAAAGCATTTGGAAGAGGTGAAATTGAGCATCAGAAGAATTGACGAGATGAACAAGGACATGTGGGACACGGGCTCTGATGAGCCTACAGCTTCATGAAGTGAAAGAGGCTGACGGTTTGGCTATGTAGGTTGGCAGGTGGCTAGAGAGATAGATGTTGCATAGCTTGCTGCAAAATCGAAAATATAAAGAAAGACACGAACAACGTTGCGTATTATTCTGTTTCCCCTTAGAGAAACTTTTCACCCGAGGCAGAGCCAAAGCAGGAACCCTTAACGGCCCTCCCCCACACATCTTCTCTAAGGTTTCCTCATTTGGAGGCCTCATGCAGTAGTGTAGGCCCCAAACGACAGGAGAGAGCCCCGGGGTGCACCATACCGCCCTGTGGACGAGAGCTTTCCGACCCGTTGACGAAGGAATACCGGTTGGAGTACCGCTTTTAGACTATTATAGCCATCATGATAAAACCAGCGGGATCTTTTTCGCTTTGATGACGGTAACCAACAGCCTGTCTAAGACTCTGTGCTCGTAGAACTGTTTAGTAATTTCTCCAGGAGGGACGCCTTTCGGTGTACGTTGCAAGTGATGTATGCACCTTTCGTTGGCATTACGTACACACCCACGCACCGGCCCATCCACCACCGCTATGCTTAACGTGAGGCTTCTTAGCTTCTTAGTTCCTGCTTACTGAGCCTCGCTTGGCTTCACTGGATCCAGGTCCATATCCATGCTGACAATAATCTGTAAGTGTCAAGGCAGGCATAAGCATAAATCTCTTTGTTCCTTTTTTTTTTTTTTGGTTCGCTCAAATACCGCAAACCTGACAACTAGTCATCAACGTGTACAACAATTGTCTGGGTACGTAGGGGCCTGTCTCGTTGCGCTTCCTCTCATGCATGCCATACAGAACTCATCACCCCATCATATAACGGTCTGTGTGGGTAGACTGAAATATATGCAGCAGACGAGCTGTTTGGGCCAAAAGTGGGCAGGGTTTCTTTTTAATCGTAACATTTGAGTGCAAAGCCACACGCTAGGACGAAGTCATTGATCAAAGATGAGCATCAGAACATATCAGAACGTATCAGAATATCGTCAGAACATCGTCAGAACATCGTCAGAACATCGTCAGAACATCATCAGTAGACGATTACCTGGCCCTTAAAAGTTTAAACTCCCTTCTATACCATGTCTCTGCGCACGCCCCTTCCCTATCGGAGATAAGCTTGTTTTTCCTTAATAACGCTTCCTCTTTAACAATGCTCCCTCCTAACAATGCTCCCTCCTCCTGCTTCCTCCTCCAGACTGATCGATTGTCCAATGCTTACATACATGTTGCTACTCTCCATGCCCCTATCATGCACGTTTCTTCTGCCTCCCAAACGCCTGCGCCCTCTGGTGCGTATACTGCAGACGGAGGATATTCTGCCATTTGGCAAACTCACTCTGCCCTGTCATCTCTTCCTCTCTCTCTCTACCTGCAGTCTCACCGTGCTTCCCTTGGATTGTTGGCTGGCCGATGGACGGGATGTGGCCGCCGGAGATGTTCGGTGTGAAACCGTGATATAATTACCAGAGCGCACCCACATCACCCAGCAATTGGCCCACGACCGGGTTGTAATTCATTTTCAATTGCTGTTGCAACACGAAGGTTCTTTTGTTGTTGGGTATTTATTTACTCTCACATCTCATCGTCTTTGTTGGATTTGCAGCATTGGATAGCACTTGTTTGTTATTTTATTGGCTGCGTCGTATCCTCACACCATCTCACATCTCCATCCAACCCCCAACCCCCAACCCCCAGCCCCTGTTTTCTCTCTGTTAGAACTCCATCAAAATAATTCAAATAATGACCACTCAATTGCCGGCTTGGAAGAAGCTCGAGGCTCTTTTTGAGTCTGAGGGTAAGGGCTTTTCCACCAGAGAGGCCTTCCAGAAGGACCCTGAGCGTTTTACCAAGTTCTCCAAGACCTTCTCGAACTTTGACGGTTCCAAGATCTTGTTTGACTACTCCAAGAACCTCATCGACGAGGAGATCCTCTCGACGCTCATTGAGCTTGCCAAGGAGGCCAACATCGAGGCATTGAGAGATGCCATGTTTGCCGGTGACAAGATCAACGTTACAGAGGACAGAGCTGTCTACCACGTTGCCCTTAGAAACAGAGCCAACCGCCCAATGTACGTGGATGGCACCAATGTTGCCCCAGAGGTTGACTCCGTGCTGCAGCACATGAAGGTGTTCTCTGAGGAGGTTAGATCCGGTAAGTGGGTTGGTTTCACCGGTAAGCCAATTACCGACGTTGTCAACATTGGTATCGGTGGTTCCGACCTTGGCCCTGTTATGGTCACCGAGGCTCTTAAGCCGTACGGTCACCCACGTATCAAGGTGCACTTTGTCTCCAACGTTGACGGTACCCACATTGCAGAGACCCTCAAGCCTCTCAACGCTGAGACTACTCTTTTCTTGATTGCCTCCAAGACTTTCACCACTGCAGAGACCGTTGCCAATGCCACCTCTGCCAAGAACTGGTTCCTCAAGTACGCCGCTGAGAAGGACATTGCCCAGCACTTTGTTGCTCTCTCCACCAATGCCCCCGAAGTTGCCAAGTTCGGCATTGACACCAAGAACATGTTTGGCTTTGAGAGCTGGGTCGGTGGACGTTACTCTGTGTGGTCTGCCATTGGTCTCTCTGTTGTCTTGTACATTGGTTTCGACAACTTTGAGAACTTCCTCAAGGGTGCCGAGGCTGTCGACAGACACTTTGTCGAGACTCCACTGGAGGAGAACATCCCAGTTCTTGGTGGTTTGATCTCCGTGTGGTACAACAACTTCCACAAGGCCCAGACCCACCTCATTGCTCCTTTCGACCAGTACTTGCACAGATTCCCAGCATACTTGCAGCAGCTGTTCATGGAGTCCAATGGTAAGAGTGTCAACAAGCACAACGTTTTCACCAACTACGAGACAGGTGCCATCATCTTTGGTGAGCCAACCACCAACGCGCAGCACTCATTCTTCCAGCTGGTTCACCAAGGTACCAAGCTGATTCCCGCTGACTTCTTGATTGCCGCTCAGTCCCACAACCCAATTGAGAACAACAAGCACCAGAAGATGCTTGCATCCAACTTCTTCGCCCAGGCCGAGTCTCTCATGCTCGGTAAGACTGAGGAGCAGGTTAAGGCCGAGGGTACTACCGGTGGTCTCGTTCCTCACAAGACCTTCTCCGGTAACAGGCCAACCACTTCGATCATTGTGCAGAAGTTCACTCCAGCCTCCCTTGGTGCTATGATTGCTTACTACGAGCACGTCACCTTCACCCAGGGTGCCATTTGGAACATCAACTCCTTCGACCAGTGGGGTGTTGAGCTTGGTAAGGTGCTTGCCAAGGTGATTCTCAACGAGTTGCAGACTGAGGAAGATGTCAAGACCCATGATGCTTCCACCAGATCTCTCATCAACCAGTTCAAGGAGTGGAGTGCTTAAGCCGATTTGTCATCGCAAATTGTACATTGACGTTTGAGCTGGGGAATGTGTATTTAGGAACGAGGAAGGAAAGGACGCCCATGGAAATGGTGTATGGTCCTTTTTTTTATTATTTAGTCTTCATTATTGGTTTACGAGTATTAAATAAAACATTTCAGATCATCAACCCACAAACAATCTATGTTTATTCTCTTCCTGGCCTCACTATATTTTATTTATGCACTGCATTACCCAATATGATCTCCACATAGTAATATTTTGTATGGCAGACATACGCGTAGCAAGACACGCCTATTATGCACATCAGTAAGCTCAAATTAGCGATGAAGAATAGATAGAACACCAACTCTCCACTGTTCTCAGGATCTCAAGATACGATATAACACAAAATAGTAGACGGTTTGGGCTTAGGGTCACTGACTGAATTGCAACCCTCTATTTGTTACACCACTCTTTGCATATCATCTGGCTGGCTGGCTGGTGGGGTTGAAATTTCACATTACTCACGTCCAACTGGCGTACCACATAAAGAGCAACACCAGAGAGATTCTTCACCACACAGCTTGGCAGGACAGAAACACAACAAGCACATGACGGCGTCTGTGATGCATCAGGAGAGGCCGCAAGCACCAGAGATGGAGGCGGATGTAGAGGTGATCCGGCCGGAGGAGCTTGAGGAACCCTCCGCTAACCATACTACTCAGGTGACGGAGTCGGAGCTCAACTACAAAGTGTGGAAGAAGAATGCCCCTTACTTGTATGACTACATTCAAACATCTGCTCTGTTATGGCCGTCCTTGACAGTCCAATGGTTCCCTGATGTGGAGGTGATCGATGGATCCAGCAGCGGTGCTTCGAAACAGCTGCAGCAGAGGCTTTTATTGGGATCGTTCACGTCGGGGACCATGCCCGAGTACCTGTCAATAGTGAACTTCCGCCAGCTGGCGGATAGATCAAGCTACTATAACATAGATAACTACAACGATACTAAAGGGGAGTTCATGTCGCGTCTAAGGTATGACTCCAGCCATACACACCCAACGATCCCAGATCTGTCAAGCGTTCAAACCGCAGACACCTATCTGCCTCACAAGCTGGCAACTCAGCAACGGATCCCTCATACCGGAGAAGTCAATAGAGCACGCTATATGCCGCAGAATCCTGATGTGATATCCACCATCACATCAACAGGTGCTCTAAGTATATACGACAGAACAAAACATCCCTCAAACCCCGTGGATGGGGCGGAGGCGTCCCCGGAGATCACCTGCGAATATCACAAAGATGATGGGTTTGGTTTAAGTTGGAATAATATGGTGGAGGGACAACTTCTAAGTGGCGCCTCTGATGGGCTCGTTGCCCTGTGGGATCTACGCAAGTGGGAACGCAACAACAGCTCGGCAACCACGGCCAAGTCTATGCTCTCGCCGTATGCCTGTTTTGTGGCACATGATAGAGGTGTTAACGACGTAAGATACGCTCCAGCGCACAGTGCTCTCTTTGGAACGGTTGGAGAAGATGGTCTATTTAAGCTGTTTGACTCCAGGCTGCAGTTGAAGGGACACAGTACGTCTCTGGCCGTCAAGCAGGGGTCGATAAGTGGAAGCAGCGCGGGAATTAACACGCTTTCTTTCAACCCTGCCAATGATTTCTGCGCATCCACTGGAAGCGATGATGGCCAGCTGGCACTCTGGGACCTCAGGCGATTGGATTCTCCTCTTCATGTGCTTCGAGCACATGAGGGTGGCATAACTGCGCTTGAGTGGAACCATGTGGAGAGCCGTGTGATCGCGTCGGCCTCGACGGACAAGACTGTCAAGATATGGGACTTGTCCAGTACAGAATTGGGAGAGTCTACAGACAGTGCAGGAAGCAAGGGGCTATTGTTTGTGCATGGGGGTCATATGCTTGGGGTGAACGACATCTCGTGGAATCCTTCAGATCACTGGATGATTGCCAGTGTTGGTGAGGATAACAGTTTCCAGGTGTGGAAGCCTGCTCAGACCATAGTTGGGTCAGAGGCCTAGGCTGGTCTCGGAGTTTATAGTTAAGATACACACACACACACTCACACACATCTAAAGACCTACAACAGTTACTCATGAGAAGAAATACCATCACGGTCTGTGCTCTCCGTTTGCGCTACATAATAAAGGTACCGCTTCATATAGAACAATGCAAATAATGCAAAACATGTATTTAAGTACTTCACTCACAAACCACATGGTCCATCCTATTAGGGACGACATCAGCTGTGCTCATCCTCCCAGAGCCACTCCTGCAACTCCTCCTAGATGCCCATCCCATAGAAGCCAAAGTCGCCTCGGCAGCATGTGAAGGAAGCCGAGCTATCGCGCACACGATTAAAGTATGGGTACAGTATGGGCCTGCCTGTTGGTAGTGCAGGCAGGTGTACTGCTCGTTGCCTGGTTCTAATAGTAGAAGCCTGGGAGCCTGCCTGGGGCCCGTAGTAGAAGCCTGTCAGGTGCGAGCAGCCCAATCTTCCTCGCCGGGCCCAGTAGATACACCGTTACAGCCCCTCACTCGCTTCCTGCCTGCCAAGGTGTCGTGCCTTCTCCTCCTCCTCTGTTGGCACACCAAAAGGAAGGGGGGCTGCATACATAATATTCACCCGCATCATCTGCACAACACAGGAACGCACGTCTCTTCCTTCGGCCCAAGCTGGCTGGGTGCACACTCTCATCCCCACTTACAACCCCACCCTACCGCCTTGGATCAGATAGACAGGCCGTGGATCATGCCGTGCTTCCCGCTGTCACATGGAGGCCTAACCTAATTGAGAGAGAGGAGTATGCACTTTCGGTGACCGTATGGGTGCAGGTGAAAATATAGGAGGTGTGTGTGTGTAAGTGAGAGAGGGCATCACATTAAAGGGTATCGAATCCACATACATGCTCGATGGCATCTGCACTACGACAGTATATTTTAACCAAACGGATGTCCTTTGGCTTGGTGAGCAGCATAAAGCTCTGCAGCAGAACAGGTTGTTTACCGAGCGTGAGAGCATTAACCACCACTTGCCAATATACCAGAGAGATACCTCGTAGTTGTCTGCTGAGGAACGCATCGAGGCATTTCTCATATTATCCGGCACTTCACACCAACACCACCACCACCACCACCACCACTGCTACTAATACCACCACCACTGTGAGAGAAGACATCAGTACCGCGAAACCAAACCCTATCAAACAGCACATCCCAATGGAACAGTTTCTCGAGCTCCAGTGTATTGGAGGAGACACCTTTGTCAGTAGCCATCAGCTACGAGTGCCATTTGCCGGCCGCGGAATCTTTGGAGGAACCCTCGTGGCCCAGTCGTTGTATGCTGCCATCCTCACCACAGTTCCTGAGGAGCATGCGAACCACGAGTATATGGTAAATGGCGGCCATACTAAGTTCAAGCCATTTTCCATGCATTGCAACTTCCTCGTTGCGGCATCTCCAGCAACTCCCCTCGAGTACAGAGTGGAAAGAATCAGAGATGGAAAGAACTACTGCACCCGTCAGGTGAAGATCTACCAATTTGACAAGGTGATATTCATGACAACTGTTTCCTTCCAGGCAAGAACTCTCCTCGGCTCTTCGGCCCCAGAAAGACTGGGCCCTCAGCTCCACCATCAGCGCAAACCCCCTGTGGTTGGTGTGGATATTCCCAAGCCCGATGACTGCTTAGAACAATCGGAGGCCTTTTTCAAGTGGGCAAATAACTCAGTCCACAACAAGGACCTCCAGCGTATATCCAGGCACCCTGAGATGCTGAAGGAGAGCTACGAAGCGGAACCATGCGTTTGGAGGCTTCAGCCGGATTTCTTTGATGCTACACAGATTCCTCAAGAGGAGAAATACACAGATGTCAGTGACAGGGTGCTCAGGTACTGGGTCAAGGCCAAGCCCTTGGTCAAGAGAGGTTCTGTCTTCAATGATCTGGCCATCGCATATCTTTCGGATTACTTCTACCTCTCGTCCAACATGAGGTTGAACCACAGGGAAATGTTCACTGCAAAGTTTTCTGTTTCCTTGGATCATACCCTCTACTTCCATGAGACGGTATCTGCAGATGACTGGATGTCCTTCTGCATCAAGAGTCTCCGCTGCGGAGACAACAGAGCACTTATGTTTGGTGAAATATTCGGAATCAATGGCAAATTGGCTGCCACCGTTGTCCAGGAGGGACTTTCAATCGTCCCAGATGATCGTGGGCTCAAGTCCAAGTTGTAGGAGCGAGCATACATGCTGCATATAGACAGACCAGGCAGGTGCTTATAGAATTTTATCAGAGATAAATTTAGAGTGTTCATGACTACCATTTGACATATATATCTTATATATTCGTAGATATGCGTGTATTTATACATAAATAGCCATCATATAGAATCACCCACTACGCCGAGCCTTGATATGCACTCGGTATCCGACGTGCGTCTCACATTGAGGAGGGTGTATGCAGCTTTTTGATCGGTGTTCCGAGACGCTCGCACGGAATTGCCTCTTACGCAGCACCTTTGCATATTCCACAAAAGGTGGGGATTAGGAACAGCTCGAGATATCCCAGAGGTGTGGTTTTTTTTCTATTGAAAGAAGATTTCCTCCACCTTTAACTCGTTCTGTGACTTGAGGTAGTCTCTGTGATCTACATTTCACGTATTTGTTTTTCACCGCTAAAGAATGTCGTCCTACATGCCTGTTTCCTGCACCCAGTGCAGAGCGCAGAAGGTTAAGTGTGATCGGACTCTTCCATGTCACAGGTGTATAAAGCGGGGAGTACGGTGCAAGTACCCTGACCGGTTCAGAAACACACCCATTAACAGCACTTCATCCCTGGCTTCCACAACTGGGAACCTGGGAGCAAGAATGCGGGTCATGTCTGATGGCACTACCGCACTCCATGGCAAGGGCTATGCAATAGCGTCGCCTTATGAGATGATCCTCAAGTTCAGAAAGGACTTCAACAGACCCATCAACCATCCAACCAGCCCCCCAGATAAAACCGATGCCAATGTCAAATATATCATTCAAGCCCTGCCCGTGTTTCTGCAGGATGAGAAGGAGAACATCAAACACATCAGACGGCTGGTGGACAAAACCAGAATGGCCTCAGAGCTTCGCAGGCAGTTCGTAGACTTTGAAAGCGTCCAAGAGAGTCTTGAGAAGCCACTCATAGCGGATCAGATGATGCTCCTTCTTTCTGTGCTTGCCATTGCATTGCTTGACAAACGAGAGGAGAACCAAGCCAGAGAAGGTGTAAAATCTCATGGGATTATAGCCAGATATCTTGAGCTAATGGATCTGGCACCACCTTCGCCACTCACTATCCAGTCCCAAGTCTTGATATGCGAGTACTTCTACATCCAGCGGCGTGTAGAACTGAGTTGGCAGCAGCTGTTTTCACTTGTCGCCACGAGCTATTCCATTTCGCTGCATACCCTTGGCACAGATCTGCGCAGTTCCAGCTATCCTACGTGGTGGGCCATCAACTACTACAGTGCAATGATCTGTGCGGGAATGGGCAGGCCCAATTGTATATCGATGAATATGGGTGACAGCTTCATGAGCGAAACTGGCACCTTGAGTTCCATGCCGACACTGAATAAGAAAGCATCCTCTCATTGGAAGATTAGCTTGATTGATTGCATTCGGAGGGTCAATTCTATCCTTGTTCGTTCCAACCAACAGCCGAAATATGAAGAGCTAGTTTCCCTGGATTCTCTGTTGGAGAGTTTAAAGGCCGAAAACAGAAGGGTGTTAGAGAAACGCGGCGGTGAAACCAATCCTGGAAGCGTGGATAGTGGAGATTCGGGAATCCTGGGACTTGCAAGTCCTCCCGAAGAGCCTATTTCCCCCACAATATTATCAGCACATACAGATTTGTTGCTCCTGGTGGCAAATCAATGCAAACTGCACTATCCGTTCTTGCATTTCCCGTACTCTGAGTTCGTCTACCCTACTCTTGTGCTTGAGCTTGTCGAGCTGTACGTCTCTTTTTTGAAGCTCTCTGAGCCGTTGCATGAGATTGACAAGTCGTTCAGACATTCCTTCCCCTTTGTTGATTGTTTTGTTTTCCAAGGTCTTCTGACTCTGTTAGCATATATGAACATCCAGAGGGAGAATGCCAAAGAGATGTTCAAGCTTCATGAGAACATCAAGGTTATTATTGAGCTGACACAAAAGTCGACTTGGCAGCTGGAAGAATCTACCTATGGGCTCCTAAATACCATCAACAAACTCATGGAAGAACTTTCTAGGAATCTATTTAATGAGGTTTTATTCAACACCCAGATTGGAGATTTTGCTGCCTCTATCAATGTGGATGACCCCTCTATTTTCCAAATACCATTCTCTGTGTGGAAATCAGCCTAGCCTTAACTTGGCACGTGTTTTAGGCTCTTAGGGAGGCTTCAACGTTGTTTATCAGGCAATGTTAATTTCAATCTATTACGGTTCTTATGTGCTATATATGATGACTTATGAAATGCTAAACCTCAGCAACCATATTATCGTGGCTACTCTTATCTGAGACCTCAGATTCCTGTTCGGTGTTTTCAACATCTTCCGGCATTGGTGCAGGGTCTCTGACAAAGAAGAAGATAACCAGCCATGCGGCAGCCAACGCTGCCAGTGGAAGATATGCTGCGGTGGTGTATTTTTTGTTGAGGGTTCTCCTTGCACTCAACTCGTGTTTGGATGCGGGATCGATTTCTCCCACCATTGATGCAATGACTGAGAATACGACAGCTGTTCCGAACTGGCCAAAAGTCTGAAGTACACCAGAGACAATACCTCTGAACTTTGGAGGGGTTGCAGACATGAGCATCGACAAGTAGTGAATGAAGAAACAGCTGCTTGATAGTGCTGTGAGGATTTGGCCGGGAAACATGAATTTCCAATAATGGTTGTGTACTTCGAAGTTGAGCCTCGTGATCAATATTCCACCCCCTATTCCAATCGTGTACCCTGCAATCATGGCCCACTTTGGTGATACTATTCCATATTTATCGCCAATGGCCAAATTCACCGAAAGGAGGGCTCCAACCATTGGAAGAAGCTTTAGCGAGGCAATGAGGGGGGTGTTGTTATCGACGTACTCGAGGAATTGGACGTTGATCAGCATGAAACCGAAGAATGCGCAGTAGTTAAGAAAGATCACCACAATCAGCTGGATGAAGTTCTGAATGGACCACAGAGGTCTTGGGATCAGTAGAGCAACTCTTTTGAAGTAGTTTGCACGCTTGATGAAGGATTCAGAACCAAGAATCACAATCTCCCAACACAGAAATACCCCCATAAGCACGATCCCTACAACAAGGGTCACGTAAGCCTTTGGGGATTTCCAGCTGTTGCCTGCCTCTGTGAACCCAAACACGATCAGAATGGCTCCAGCAATCATCAATACTGATCCAATGAAGTCCAGATCTTTGATGGGGTCGGCATGTCTCTCTTGTGGATGAACGAAGAAAAATCCTAGAATGGCGCACAGCATTAAGAGCCCAAAAGTGACCCACAAGAGTCCTTTGTAACCGAGGGAGATTGTTTCGAAGGCGCCACCTATCACTAGACCAATGCCAAATGCCAACCCATATACTGCGGCCAGTGTATTCAATGCCAGCTTGAGGGCTCTGCCTTTAAATCCGCTGCCAATGATGGCATATGAAGCAGGAACGGTGCCGGCTGCGCACACTCCTTGCAACGCCCTAAATACAATCAGCAGGTAAAGGTTGTTGACTGCTGCAGTGATGAGCGAAAAGATTGAGAATCCAAAGCAGCTCAAAGAGAACAAGTTGTGGTGGCCAACGATATCACCAACTCTTCCGATAAAGGCAATCGTCCCTGCAAAGGCTACAGCATACGATGAAAGCACCCATGTTGCCTCTGAGTATGTGGTATTATAATGTCTTTGGATCTGGATGAGAGATGTAATGACACCACTCACATTGACTAGATCAAAGGCTCCAGCAATGATGAGAATGGGCAGCACAATGTAATTATTCTGCTTCTCTCCGCGTGTCTTCTTCAAGATGTCTTGCAACATTTATGATTTAGCTTTAAGTATCAAGCACTACTGGCCCTTAGAAGGTAGCATGACCGGTTTGCCCATACTTGAGGGGAGGCTCAAATATATATGAAATGTGTGTTAAATTTTGAACATCTGCAATTTGTAATCCGGTATAGAGCGATCTAGAATGTTCATCTCTATCTACTAAACATCAACCTAGAGAAAATCGGGATTGCGAGACGGCCTTCTCTGAAATCCGAACACGAAATATGCGATCGGAAGTGCGAACTTTTGAGATGCAAGATCCGAAGTGTGGGCCGATTTATTGGTAATAACACGATATGGTCTAACGGTTAGTACTACAGTAACGCGTGGACCTCTCTCCTCGATATCACATAGAAATATATTATTATATCCTCTGGATGAATAAAGGCTAACTACGGATGAGTTATATAGTTTGAAGTCGGTGTAAGCTATCAAGAGCAAACCCTCCGAGGCAGATCGATGCAGATCATCAGCAAATTTACCTGTATGAGTTCTAGAATGGTGGTTGCCCTTGTGGGTTTCTTGGCAGAGGCGAAGTAGTGTGGCAATCTTGCGGAAACACCAAAAAGCAAAAATGCGTGAGAGTAGATAGTACAACAGATAGATGCACGGTCGCCATGGAGATGATCAAATAGATGCATATATCAAAAGAGCACCAAATGGTGCAAAAACGTGGCCACACAGTTGGTGGTGTTGCGATCCCTGAGTCCTATTTCACAGCTGACTGCAGTAAATCGAAGACCATGCTTTATCCTTATTGCGTGAAGAGAAATGGGGCCCTACTTTCTACGCCCTACTGTCTACGTCCTACTGTCTGGACCTTTCTCGCAGCACATGTGTTTTTTTGCTTCTTGAACCCGCTCGTCTCTATTATACATTTCCCGGTACTAAAGAATAATAGGTACCCGGAACCCTACCTACTTTAATTAGCCTACTGCAGCTCTCGTGCAGCGCTACGACCCGAACGAGCACTTTTTAGCCAACCTGCTTGGCCGAAGGCAGTGTGACCTGCTTGTTCCCTTCGCTCTCGCCATACATCCCAGGCCCTTCCATACATATAGCCCAAGCAGCGCCGGGCGGTCAAAGCGATATGCAAACCAGAGAGAAAATAAGGTGATGCATGTTCATTGCATCGGGTGGGAGCTCTGCACCACACAGCCCAATGCACGCCGTCTCAGAGTCGGACAGCGTCTTGCATCACCCGGTAGTCACACTCAATAGCGAGGTGGAGCAACCAAGCCACCAACCAACCTACCTGCCAGATCGAGTTGCGTGGTACGGCGTCATTTGATTCGTCTATGCGGAATCATATGGGAAAGTTCTTGAAAGTGTGTATCAGAGGTTTGGCCACGGCTCGCCAATATCATTGATCCATTTCGATTCATTCATGTTGACTCATGGTTTTCATGCACTGGCCATCCTCTTACGCTGGCCTCCCCCTAAGGTGGTTTTTCCGTGTCAAAACTACCCCACCTTTGCTTCACTAAAATTGCACCCCTTCTGCATATTGCCCATGTACACGACTTTATGTCTCCTCATCACGCACTGTGGGGCTGCTTTCCCCGATATTAAGGCGTAGCCCAAGCGTAGTACCTGGAACACATCCTGGGTAACCCAGGAACTGCCCGAGCTGTTTGTAAGACGGATCCCTTTTTGCTCGTGTTGAGGATATTATTATTCACGTGTGTAAGCGTTTTTCGCAGACTGGATACTTTTATTTTGGCGTCGCATTTCATTCGCACATGTATTCAGTGTTCTACCCGGTCGTATGATCTGTATTTGACCGCTCGCTCACTCATCAACACCATCCATAGATCGAATTACACGCAGCATCTTATCACACATCCCAGTTACATTTCACCATGGCGACCTATTTCCCGAGACGGGTCTCGTTCAACGACATCCACCCGTCTTTCATCGACCCATCACTGCCCTTGCACTATCCCCCACAGTTCAAAGATCCAGATGACTATATATTCAACGCCGCAGCCGCAAGAAGGCGCCAGCAGATGCAGAACCTCGACCTCGGCTACGGAGGAGGCACCATCAACAACATTGCCCAGCACTATGCCGATCCCTCGCTACTCTCAACACAGAGAAGGCGCAAAGTTGCTCCAAAGCTCCCACCAGCACCTTCTAAATCTATTCTCAAGAAGCGCACAGACATATACTCATACTCCGGCACAGAGGGAACGGGTGCCACCGTCAATATGGCAGCGAACGGCGGCTTCAAACTCCTGAGTGGATCAGTGCCCAAAATCACAGACTCTGCAATCCTATCAGATGACTCGGACGATGACAGCGACGAAGTAGTCATCCAGGAACGTAGGGAAAGTGCCCCTGGTCTATCAAAGGCCAGAAAGAAGTCTCTTGTAGAGATGACGGATGAAGAGATCGTAGCGCTCGACTCACAATTCAGACAGATGAATGTGAATGTTGGTGAGTTTAGCTTCAAAACAGAAACCTCACATGCAGCTGCTACTGCAGGTGCTGGTTCATCTAATACTCCTCGTCGTGGTAGTACCGGAGGCACCGCACCTGTTGCTACTCTCAAGGATATATCAAGGGACTATCCAACTCGCCCAGTGATCTCTCATGGTGCATGCTCCTTATCTGTCAGACATAGAGACTTCCCAAAGGTGATTGCGAAGGAGGACGACGAGAGGCGAGTAAACAATTTTGTTCTTGCTGAAAGCAAGAGCAAGGACCAGACTGCTGTCGTTAAGGCGAACTACATAAAGAACCTCAATTCCGCTCTGGCTGTGCATGACCCCCGTTCCGTCTTTGGTTGTAACAGAACTGTGCTGGCAATCATATCTGGCAGAAGGCACACCTGGAACACCATTGACTTTGCTGTCAAGGATCTCTTGATGGATGGCGACTACCTTGTAGTTGCTGCAAGCGTCAACGTTGAGGAGACCGATGCCCCCAAGAAACCAAGGGTAGGCGTTCGCTCCACCAATGTTTTGGAGAATGAGCATGATCAAGGTTTGTACGAACCTGTCAGGCACTTTGACATCTCTTTCGATGCCGCGCGCAATAAGTGTCAGCATGTGATGGACTACGTCATGAATCGTATCAACAAGTACAACCCAAAGCTTAAGGTTGCTGTGACCGTGGAGTTTATAAACTGTGACTCGTCGAAGGATGTGTTGAGAGATGGTATTCGTCTATATAACCCAAACTTTGTGGTTGCAGGCACGCAGAACTACAACAGAAACCCCTCCAAGCCCAGCAAAACCACGGGCGTATGGGGCGATGGTCTCAACAACCGCTTCAAGATGTCAAACAAGACCATTGTCAAATTATGCTCCTTTGCGATTGAAAAGTCTCCTGTTCCAGTTATTGTTGTGGGCACCCAATATGATCCACAACTGCGGCATGTTGTGATTCCGAATGAACAACCGAAGCAACCGGAGACGATTTCTTTCAACGAGCCTTTTAAGGACACATCCACTGGCTCAGCAGCAGCTTCGACTTTGCGGCCTTCTCTTGCAGGCATGAAGACCTCCTCTGTTACCAGCAAGGATCCAATTGAAGCAAGTGATGTTGAATTAGACCCCTCCATCTCAGATGAAAACGCTGAAGTAGATGATGACGAGGATGCATCGATTAATTCGTCATTCGAGGAGGACGAAGATATATTCCAAACAGACGACTTGCCCGTTCCTAATTCAAGAACGAAGAATTCGTGTCGCACAAGCAGGCACAGGGTTTCTGTTGCCACTACGGTTTCCACCGGTGGTACTGTCTCGCCCAATGTGCTCACTTCCTCCTCTAGCTCTTCGACCTCAGAACCATCGTACAAATCCTTGCATTCGCCCTATGTTGACATGCTGGCTTCACAGTCTGATATCAGCAGGTCGAAGGCCATAAACGACGTGCTCTCGGGGGCTGTTACTGCTGTAAAACCGCCAACGAAGATCCAATTCGAGGAAGGTACCCAGATCCAAAGGGTCAAATCATTGATCCCAACCTCAACTGGCAGCTCGATCTCAAGTAACAATGGTATCACTCCCTACACGCCTCAGAGCCCCTATGATCATAAGCCTTACAAGACTACGTCTTTGAGTATGAGCTCCTCCCTTGGCCACTCGAGCGGTGGAGTCGATCTCAAAAAGAGAAGTAGTGCAGGAGATGTAGCAAACATAAGAACCATCAAGAGTTTGAGTATGGATAGTGCCAGTGGCAGTAGCAGCGGTAGCAACTCTAACAGCGCAACTAACGCGTCTGGCTCATCTTGGGGCACGAAGTCCATAGGAGGTTTGAGTGGCAGCTTTGGAGGCAGTCTCTCCGGTAGCTTCTCTGCAGCTAATAGTGGAGTATTCAAGAAGTTTTTTAAGAAAGACAAAAGGTAAATCAGGTATGTTTTGTCTGTTGTCTCTTTCCGAACTGCAATTGACTATTGGAGCATGAAAGACTCCATTTACGCATGTGTGTGTGTTGGTTTTTTTTTACAGTGTGTTTACTTATGATTTCATTGGTTTATATTTTTGTTGCTGGATTTGAGTTTTTGTTTGTGGATGCATTGTTATCAGTTCCGGTCCGTTTTTTTGTCCTTGTGTATTGATTTCTGAGCTAGAGGGTTTTTTGTTGTATCCAATTGGTTTACTTTTTTTTTATTTGTTACGTTCATGAGCGATGACTTTAGGATATTGTCCTATTTTGATGACTGAAATGAATTGAATCACTTTACATTAGCTACATAGAAGAGAACCGGAATCCGAACTCACACTAACACCTACGAGGATGCATTTCAACCAACTCCGGGAAAGGTCGGGGTTTGAATCTTGTTACGGCTTGTAATAGCACTAAATGAAAAACTCGGAGATTGGTTCTGAGAACGGCTCGGAGGAGTGAGCCTGGAGGAGTGAGCCTGGAAGAGTGAGCCCCTAGGACAACGAGAAATTCACTCTCGCAAAACTGTTTGACCTTGCCATCGGTGTCCGTCTGCTGATGGATATAACGACAGACTTCCGGGCTCCTCTGACTCTTGCGGTAAGGAGGGGAATTTCCAGCAGGGATGTGATTTTCCCTTTGAGTGTGAATCTAATCGCATCTACAGCAAGGGGACGATAAGCCCACTCATGATAAGTGTGGGGAAGCGTCATATTGTGTACCAACCAAAACACATGCGTCTGCAGCATGAGGTCATACGGAGTGGCAGGCAGCACACTCTGCTAAACAGAGAGGAGGGGAGGGAAGGAGGAGACCACGCAACAGATGGAAGGTATGGTTTGTGCAATGGAGTCATTCTATTGGTTCTACTGGTTTCACATAATTAACTGTATGGAATCAGGAGATCGCAACTCGAGTTTAATCGGAGTGTGCTCTACGTGTCTGAGTGCAGACTGGTGCAATTGATTGGCAGCTGAGTCTCCACGGACTCCGGCAGCAGATACCGGACAGATACTTTGCTGCAGGCATAGGGATGGTGGTAAGTAAGCAGTGACGCTGCACGCCTTGCGAACCATGTCGAATAAGGTACACTACCACCCTCCGGGCAACAGTGGTTTCCTACCACTAGGGACATATTGACTGATGCACAATTTGTCACCAATTACCATTGGTGATTCGTCAATGATAACGTATTGTCACAGCACAGCTATCACAGCCGGCCGTGGGTGCGATGCACTCCCAGTCAGCCTAGGAGTCCGACTATTTTTTTTGGCCCTGCAGGCTATCGAGCATCTCAGCCTCTGCCTTCCCCACGCTGCAGCTGCTCGGAGTTCGATGTTTGATTGCGAAGGGTGCATGCACACATTAGGAGATTGACAGGGATGCATTCCCACAGCAATTCATTCAACCCTACTATAACTAACCAACCCCATGGAGTGATGTATTACGATTCATTAGTTGTGCAACCATTACGTGATTGGGGTGTATTGTCTCGTCCGAGTTGTAGAAAGGGGCACATGCAGCAAGTCATAGCTATGTGTCACGTCGGAGAGCGAAGATTGTAGAGCGCCCCGGAGTTGTGCAGCGCAAAGGTGTATGTGTAGAGAGATAGTAGATTGGATCAGGGAAAATTCCCCACTTTTTTTTTCCTCTGAAGTGGTGACTCCGATTAGAACGCATATATAGATATAGATATATGTATATATATGGGGGGTCACCTCCCCCCGAGCTCAATTGAATGATTCCTGATAACTGTGCTCCAATTTGATATTCGAGCGAAAATTTTGCATCATCAATAAAGTATAAAGAAAACATGGCTGTTATCACAGAATTCACCAAGGCACACTCTACTTTCAGTGCTTTGGGGCTTGTTGGCGGTTTAGCAACACCTCTCCTAATTGCAGGGATCCTCTTGAGACCACGCTACCATGGACTTGTAGCCGAGAAACTTAATGACCCTCAGCAGAGAGAGCTCAATGATCTCAAGTCGGATCTCAACATGCTCAACTGGCATCTCAACTTTCTTGAGAACTACACACAGGATGGTACCTTTAAGCCAATGGTTGACCAGATGAGGCAAACCTCTTCGCAGTTGCTTGGCAATCCAGCAATGACGTTGACGAAGGAACAGAACATGCAGAGGGTTAGAGATATCGACAGGAAGAGCTTTGAGGCTCTCGATGAATGGTAAGTCTGCTACAGTCCTGCTTTGATTGTTTTTTGCTCTTTTTGATCGCTATGTTTTGCTTTTCTTGAGGATTCTCTATATGGGTTATACGTTTGCAACCATCGGTCACAGAATATTGGATAAAAAAAATACGACGAAAGCATGACGTAAGTCGCACAACGAGGCCAGCAATATGTTCCCGATTGATGGTGCCTCAAGCCATTTTTCACTTGGTATACTAACACCCTCTTTTAGGCTGGTCTTTTACTGACAAGGCGGTATCTGAGTTCGCTTATGTGTTCGGTATCTACTCCTCGTTGGAGCATGTCGTAGCATGGTGCCTGCGCTCTCTCTGTAGGTCTGCCGTGTTGCCTCTCATTTAGCAATATTAGTTGCGATCTACTGGCCTGTGTTGCCAGTAATCTGCATGAGGACAGAGACGTCTGTTTTCAATTTCGTCATATTCACAACTTTCCGGTGTTCTTTTGCGGGTTCAAACGAGTTTTTGGAAAGAAAAAAATAAATAAATGCATTTACCAACAACACCAGGTTTTATTTGTAATGTCGCCAGTGCCGAGACCACAGCATGCTGGGTTCCCTTCTGCCGCAAATATCTCGAGAACATGTAAATTCTGTGGTGAGCCTAACGCGTGACGTAGTAGAATCTGGGGTTAAGGTTCGCATGTAATGCAGACAGCGTTCCAGCGTTCCAGTGCTAAGCACGATGGCCGTGCTGGACAGTAGTAGAAGAAGTAGTACGATTATTTTCATAGAACACTTCGCGTAGACTTCGGACAGATGCAAAGGCCACCGAGTTACTCCCCTTCGCAGAGGAGGGCAATAGAGCCGGCGGCATCAGGTTGCCGATAAGAACATGCCGTGGAACGAAAATCGTACAGTCGAACAGTGTGGAGAAGAGCCCTTGCCGATGTTCTACAATGCTTGATTCCGGTTCCATAGCCCATCGCCCATCGCCGCCCACAAGTGGTGGTGCTCGCACCTTTTTCCCCACGCTCGGAAATATCATAAGGCGGAAACGACACACCACTGTCTATGTGCGGTTGTGGTTGTGGGTGTACATTCTTTTTTGTCGTTGCCGCCTGCAGCTTCATTGGCCGCCGCTGCGGCGTGTCGTTTATTTCTCAGCTTAGAAACCGCATTGGATGCTGCCCCAACAGAACCTCACCATTCATTGCGTTGTCTCTTGTGCTGTGCCCCATAACCCTCCATCACCCCGCTTTCGTGCATATTCCCTTGCACTACCTGCCCCTCAGTGTGAGCGCCTTGCAGGACTGCGTTGGTTTTTGAGTTTTGTAGGCCAAGGACACACTGAAACTGGCAGATATTCCAGGCAGTGGTGCATATGGCTCATGCCGACATACCGAGGAGAGGGGAGGGCTCAGAGGAACAGAGAGGGGCAAGGAAAACCGATACCAAAACCGTTGAATTTCAACATGCGTCAAACGGCTGGGCCGTTCACCCGAATTTGTGCAAAGACATTCTCAGGCCCACGTTAGAATTAGCCTGTTTTCACCCAGACCCTGTATTGTGACTACCCTGCCCAACGTCTGCCGTCCGTATCGTCACAGCCGGATTTTTTCCGTCTTTCAAATTGGGTACTCAAAGTTGTCGCGTCATGCATCCTCCTGCTGCACCTCGTGAAAAGCATAACATAACATACCAAAAGAAGAGATGCCACCGATGGCCGGAGCTGGCTTGAGATGCAATGTGACGGATGCATGTTAGTTAGCTGGCACGAAAAGGGCCCAGCTTTTTTGGATTTAAGAAGCTCGCTTGAGCCGGTGTTGGAGTTATCTGCGAAAAGGTCCTTTTTGTTGTTCATTTTTTTTTGCATATTCAGCAATAGTAGAAGCAATACAGTGCTATCTTTGATTGCATACCTTTAGTTCGGGTGTGTCTACCAAGAAGCTTTTTTTTTGAACACTCAGAGATCAAAACAACATATTCACACAAAATGAGCAGCCAGGAAGGAACTCCCGTGGGATACGACACCAACGCCACTCATTTCTATGATAAGCCAGACCATTCCGATACCCTCAGCGAGGCGCCAATTTCTCACGTCATGACCTCCGGCGGTGATGGAGAGTTTATTCACATTGGCAGACAAAAGTTTCACAGAAGCGAGCTCATGGCAGCTTTCGCCGGTACCCTTAACCCCGGTGTGTCTGCTCCATCGGTGCACAAGTTTGGTAACCCAGCTCCCCTTGGTCTGTGTGCTTTCGCCCTCACCACATTTGTTCTGTCGCTGATCAACGCCGGTGCCATGGGTGTCAAGAGCAGCGCCATCATTGCCGCTCCCGCCATGTTCTATGGAGGTTTGGTACAGCTTCTGGCCGGTATGTGGGAGATCGCCATCGAGAATACCTTTGGTGGTTTGGCGCTCTCTTCCTACGGTGGTTTCTGGCTCTCCCTTGCTGCCATCAACATCCCATGGTTCGGTGTTGCTGACGCCTACGCTGATTCTCCAAGAGATCTCGAGGTTGCCGTTGGTTTCTACCTGCTTGGCTGGACCATCTTCACATTCATTCTGGTTTTATGTTCGGCCAAGTCTACCGTTGCCTTCTTTTCTCTCTTTGTCTCTCTGGACATCACCTTCCTGCTACTCACTGTCGGTGACCTTGCACCAAATGCCGGTTGCACCAAGGCTGGTGGTGTGATGGGTGTTATTACTGCTTTTATTGCCTGGTATGACGCATATAGTGGTTTGGCTACCAAGCAGAACTCGTACATAACCATCTCTGCAGTTCCGTTGCCAAACTCTGGTCTCAAGGACCTCGAGAAGCAGGACTAAGGATTGGGCATTAATACTCTTTTATATATATTTATATCATTAGCTTATAAAGATGTATCGGGTGAGTCAAACTCTCTCGAAATATAGCATGGCCGTTACGCTGGAACGTGAAATATGTGTATTATTAAGTTGACAAATTCTAAACCATCATCATTTGTCATTAGTGGGGTCCTGTATTGTTTGAGGTTCAACGTCTCTGAGGGCAACACCATTCTCTTCTTGATCCTCTTCCTCTGTGTCGGCCATAGGGTCTAGCTGGTTCTCCACATCTACGATTGAGGTGTGCAGTCTCTCGTATCTCTCTTGTCTCCTCTTTGCTATCATCTTCTTGTGGTATACATCCGATATTATGATGGCCAGTGAGGATCCGGCAACGTTTGCCTGTAACATTTGTTAGTAAATGATGAAAGATTGCCAAACGAAAAACCACAACTTTCAACTTACAAAGATATCCCAGATATCAAATGTCCTATATGGCAGCATCCCCTGCACAAACTCACTTCCTAGTCCACCCACGATGGTGCACACTACAAAGCAGAGGTTCCTGAGGAATCTCATGGAGTGTGCTTCGAACACAAACACCCAGTAGAAGAGGAAACTCATCAAGAAAAAGAGTCCAAAGTGGAGGAGTTTGTCATTGGGTAGCGATATATTTGCAAAGCCGAGGTAGGCCGATAACAATATAGATACCACGAAGGCTAAGGGAGGGTGTTAGTGCTATTGGCCGTAGAGCGGAGGGACCCCCAAAAAAAAAAGCTTTAGTTATGGCATTGCAGGAAATTACCAAATTCTTTGTCACTTACCAACTAGAAACGATATCCTGATTCTCATTGTGCAGCTGGTACAATTGGTATAATTGTAAATGCAACTTTCAATATGGTGCTTATAAGTCAGTGTGTATAGGGTAGTAAGCGTATGTCAGTTGTGTGCGAGCGTAGTAGAGAGATGCATAAAGCTTCGTAAAGCTCAATCACAATGGATTGGATATTTTTGTTGTGATGTAGATACCCAAGTGGTCTGTTCTGGGTGTTTCCATTCTTTCACTATCTGATCACTCTGTCTCTCACTCTCCCCACCACTGTTCTGGAATGATGAGCTTATATTGCATGCATCCCTCCTACAGAGTGCATACACCGATCGATAGGCGTAGCTGCGGGCCACACACGCTATGCAAACATCAGGGCCCTCAATCGCCCTCCTCCTGGCCTCATCGCCCTCCCCAGCTCACTTCCTCCTGGCCCACCATGGCCCTGTCCCTTGTCCCCATGGCCCTCCCTCTTTTCCCCATGGCCCTGCCCCTTTTCCCCATGGCTCCCGTCCGCCTGGCTCTCCCTCCCCGTACCACCCCATAATCCTCCTGTGTTGCTCACGACCCACACCTACCGTCACCTCTCCCCTTAGCTGCTCTCCCCCCCTGTGTGCCCCACCCATTCTTTGCCCCAGTCCGCTGTGTGCGGGAGGTGTGATGGCTCGGGATCTTTGGGCCGGCCAGTTAGGCAGATGGTTCCTGTATGGATGGTCTGGAGTGTATACCAGCGAATATCAGGTTTGGGTTTTATTTGTTTTAGTTATCCATTCATTAACCAGAATTGTTTGCATTCAGTATAGTGGCATTATCTTTGGAGATTTTTTTGTTTCTCTTTGTGCCCTTCTGTGCTACAAGTGTAACACTGTCACTCCAGGGTTTAGTGTGTGTTCCGGCCTGTAGAGACAAGCCATAGCAGAGAGAATATAGCGAATTGAGTTAAGCGAGTCTTTCTCTGTGTTCCCTCGAGGTTGGGCGACAATTCCAGGATGTCAACAAGTGAGTATTACATCATACATTGAAGCGTTTGATTGCTGTTTATTCTGTTTAGTGGTTGTGGTTGTGGCAACGTATCTATCACACCAACACTATAAGCACCACTCATAGTAATTTCACTCTGTTTTTTTGGTTCGCTTGTGTGTATGCTAACAACATATCCAGCATCATCAGCAGGTGTATCCGCCAACACACCTCTGGGTCAGCCTTTGACTCCAGAGGAGAAACGTTTCTACGGACAGATCTTCAAGTCCCTTGATCCACAGTCTTCCGGTGTGGTCACCGGCTCCGCTGCCAAGAGCACCTTTGAGAAGACAAACCTGCCCCCCGTTGTGTTGGGACAGATTTGGAACATTGCCGACCCAGAAAATGCGGGCTTCCTCACCCAGTTTGGATTCTGCGTCGCCATGAGACTTATAGGACACGTGCAAAGCGGCGCCCAGCCGCTCCCAGAACTGGCACACCGTGTTGGCCCATTGCCCAGGTTTGGCGTTGTTCCAATCGCTCCAGCAATGACCAATTCCACCGGTGGTTCGAGCGGCTTCTCTCCCATATCTCCTGTGGGTACTGCTCCCATCAGCCACCAGTCTGTTCCATCTGGTGGTGTTCCTCCATTGACCCCAGAGGCTGCCGCCAACTTTGGCCGTATGTTTGACCGTGCTGCTTCCAATGGTGTGCTCCATGGAGAGGAGGCCAAGAACATCTTCATGAAGGCTAGACTGCCCACAATCACTCTGGGTCAGATTTGGAATATCGTGGATAGACAGCAGGCTGGTCAGCTCGTGAGGCCAGAGTTCATCCTGGCAATGCACTTGATCCAGTGCTTTCTCAGCAGAAGCTTGCAGGTACTCCCACCGGTGCTACCATCTTCCCTCTGGGAAGCTGCTGGTTCCCATGCACCACCTCCGCACTCGCCTTCGGGTGCTGCCCCCGCAATTTCCCAGCCACTGTCTCAACCACACTTAGCACAACCACCACAGCAGGTGCGCAATGTGTCAGGCTCTCCTTCCATTTCGTCCATTGCCACTTCAAGTAACGACTGGACTGTGAGCCCTGCCCAACTTCAGCAATACCACTCGCTGTTTGATGGGCTTGACAAAAACAGGAGCGGAGCTCTAGGCGCTAACGAGGTTGCCCAGTTTCTCATGACCTCGGGTCTTCCAACAGATGCCCTGGCCTCCATTTGGGAATTGGCAAACATTCACGATGCAGCCGCTTTTGGCAAACAGGAATTTGCAATTGCCATGTACCTGGTGGCCAAGAAGATCAGTGGTGTTGAGCTGCCTGATGTGGTGCCTCTTTCCTTGGTCCACAGCAGTGAAGGCGTGCCTGTTCAGGCTGCCGTTGGTGGTGCCAGTGCCCCCATTGCCGCAGCTGCATCGCCTGCTCCTATATCGAATGAGCAGCCTAAGTCATCCATTGATGATCTTGCACAGCTGAATGATATCTTTTCGTCGCCTGCACCTGCCGCAGCAGCTCCCCGCACTGCTCCTGCACCCGCACCTGTTGCTGCTTCGCAGACTGCTCGTTCGGCATCGCAGGCTCCACACGATATTACTACTACCGTCACTGGTGCTCGTCGTGCTTTTGTGCCTTCTTCCAGCTTTGGCCAGCACCTCGCTCAACAGGCAAAGCCCGAACCATCTAAAGTTGAAGCACCCTCTCTGCTGAATGATTCGGACAATGAAGAGGATGTACCTGTTTCCAGGCCTCCTCCACCCATCATTCCGGGCAGAGAAAACAAGCCCCACTTTGATGAGCAGAAACAAACACCGGCAGGTTCAAACTACGAAGCTCTGAGAGGACTCACAACAGGTGGTGCTCCACCACCAACTGCCCAACAGCAGTTTTCTCGGCAGCCACAACCACAGCAACAGCAACAGAGCCAGCAACAGAGCCAGCCAACTTTCTACAATCAGCCACAGCAGACTCCTGCACAGCACAGGGCAGCTCCACCACCGCCAGTATCCCAAAACAACGATATCCTGGCAAACACGGATCCTCAGTTCACCGATGTTTCCAACAAATTGTCGCAGGCCACGACGGACATTGCAAACTTCTCCAACCAGATCAACTCTCTCACCACGCAAACCACAAATGTTAACGAGAAGAGAGAGCGTGCCACCGGTGAGCTGCAGCGTATCCTCAAGGTGAAGGATGACATTCAGTCCAAGCTGGTGAAACTCCGTGCCCTCTACGAGCAAGAGGTGAAGCAGGTTGCTGAGGTGGATGAAGTGCTGAGAAACTCAAAGGTTGAAACGGAGAAGCTTCGTCAGGAGAGCTCCCTGGCTGAGGCGGCTTATCATTCAGAGCAGGCCAAGCTGCAGAGGCTCCAGGTTGAGTTCGAAGAGTCGCAAAAGCAAAACCAGGCACTCAAGGAGAAGCTTGGCACCCTGAACGCGCAGAGCATCGACACTCAGGCTCAGCTCTCTCGTTTCACCCAGCAGCTCACCCAGACCAAAAACATGATTGCCGTTACTTCGAGGCAAGTTGCCGTTGCCGAAGAAGAGAACAAGTCGGTTGTACTCAAGATTGCCGATGTTCGCAAGGCCATTGGCGATCTCGAGGCCAAGAACGCGGCTCTCGTTGCAAAGCGTGAGGCCCTTGCTAGGCAGAACACTGAGCACCACCACAACTTTGGTAATCTGAGTGCAGAGTATGGTGACAAGTCGCTTGCTTTCAGCAATGCCACCATTGGTGGTATTCTTGGAGGTACTGCTGCTGCTGCTGGCGTCGCCTATGCAGCACATGAATCGTCCGGCACCAGAGAGATCATTCCCCAAAGCACGAGTTCCAGCAACCCCTTCAACTCTGCCGCTGCTACTCCAGAAGGTGGCGAAACCAGCGCTGGTATTGCCGATCAGAGTTTTGAAGAGCCCACGGCTATGCTGGAGTCCGATGACGAGGACTTTGCTACAGGTGTTTCCGAGCCTTCAAAGGCTGCTGTGTCTGCAGAGGCTGAGCCAGCGGTTGAACAGCCCGAGAAGGTTACTGGCGCTGCGGATGTGCCTGAACTTCGTCATCCAACTCCAAGTGTTTCCACCGCGCTCGATACCGAAGGCTCGGTTGCTTCCAACACCGTGGATGGAAGTGTTGGGTCTCCAACTCAGACTGGGGTGGCATTTACCGAGAACACAGCGACCGAAACACCAAACAGCAGTCCTCCAACCTCCGACTTCCAGTTCAGCCAAGGAATGCAGCCCGGTCCTTCCAACATGGCCTTCAACCTGCCATTTATCAGACCGCACTCTGCTACCTCCAGCGTTCAGAACAATGCTCCTCAGTCTGTGCGCGGTGATTTTGACGTTCCAAGCTCCCCCTCTAGCACTATTGAGGAGAATTCGGCCACCGCTTCTGAGGTTCTGGGCAACAAATCCCTGAGCACCGCTGCAACCGTTGCTGCGGCAGGTGCTGTTGCCTCTGGTGCTGCTGGTGCTGCTGGTGCCATTGCAGGTAGTGATTCGGCTTCCAAGGACACCGAGACCCTTCCTGTGAGTGCCTCGGCTGAAGGTAAAGAGGAAGATGGTATGCCATCCTCATCGGGTGGAGAGTCCTTTGAGATGGTGAATGCCGAAGAGGCCACTGAGTTTGACAATGCGGGACATGAAGAGCAGACTGACCCAGAGACAGCTGCACCAGAACAGGCTGAACCAGAACAGGCTGAACCAGAACAGGCTGAACCAGAACAGGCTGAGCCAGAACAGACAGAGCAACTGGTTGAACCAGTTGATGTGGAGCACCCAGAAGAAGTCGCACCTGCTGCTGTGGCCGAATCAAGTGATACGACATTGCGTGAGGCAAAGCCAGTCGAATCTGAGGCTGAAACTGAATCTTTTTCTGCTATCCCTGGCGGTTTCCCGGTTGTCGAGGCACCAACGGAGGAGCCAGCTGCACCAACTGAGGATCGTTCTGTAGAGGCTGTAGTACCATCCACTGAACAAGTTGAACAGCCTGAAGAGACTCAACAGTCTGAGGATGCTGTTCCCGTTCCGATTGAGCCAGAGGAAGAGGAAGAGGAGCAGGAATCCTCAGATGATGACCTGCCTCCTAGCCCAATTGAGTCCAAGCCCAAGTTCAGAGAAGATTTCCCTCCCGTGCAGGATTTGGACATTGCAGATGAGTCGAGCTCAGACGACGAGTTCCATGATACTACGGAGGTTCGTTCTCCTGTCAAGGCTGGTGATTCTGCGGTGGCTGAACCATCAGAGCCCACCAAGGATATTGGTGAGCCTCCAGCTCCAGCTTCCTTCAACCCCTTTCCATTTGCAGGTATTCCGCCTTCTGCAACATCAACTGCAGCAGTTCCTAGTGTTGCCTCTACTGAGCCTGTTTCTTCCAATGTCGATATGTTTGACGACTTTGGAGGGCTAGAGGCGGCACCAGAGGAAGTGCCTGGTGAGTTTGACGATTTCGGCAACCAGAACCAGCAAGTGGATACCAGCTTCTTTGGGCAGGCTCCAATTGGCGGTGCTCCAGTATTTGAGGAGCAGCGCGCACCTGTTGTCGGCAGCGCGCCCGGTGAGGTGAAGGATGAGTGGGAGCAGATTTTTGCTGGCTTTGGCAATGCCGCGCCTGCTGTTGTTGAGGATGATCAGCCTGCTGGGGTGCCGTTCCCTTCAGGGGTGCCCAGTAGTGATCCACCTATGTATGAGCAGCACGGCTCATACGCCGCACCAACAGCTGCCAATACATCATCGCAAGGCCATGAACTTGCGATCGAGGAGTTGGAAGGAATGGGTTTCTCTCACGAAGCTGCAATTGATGCTCTCAGGCAAAACAATTGGGAGCTCGACGCAGCAACAAACTACCTGTTGGATAATGCATGAGTAGTAGCCAGAGGGGTGAGAACCGGTCGAGGGGTACTAGTTTGAGAATTTTGTATCATTCTTTTCTCTCTAAATGTTTGTTTTGTTTTACAATGTATTGCAGTATCATAATAGTGGCATCGTCGTATGGGCTACGTCTACTCGTGTGAAGCCTGTAACTACAGAGAACTTATTCAGTGAGGGCCAGTATTACTTTGAACAGTCTCTGACTCAACTATCCCAACTATTCTCAACTATCACCCACTCTCCCTGATTCAACTATTATTCCACCCTCACCCACTTATCACTCAACTCTCTCTTCACTCACCCACTTATCACTCAACTCTCTCTTCACTCACCCACCTATCACTACTCTCTCTTCACTCACCCACCTATCACTACTCTCTCTTCACTCACCCACATATCACTCAACTATCATTCATCTCGTAATTCCTCATCTCCCTCCATGTTGACAATCTGCCTTATATGCTGACATAATGCTGCATACACACACATCAGGCCTAATTGTGACCTCCTCTTCCCCACATATCACCCACATCGTGCACCCAACCCCTCCCACCGTGAACGCTCCCCCATAGTGAACGTTCCTCTCGCATGCTCCCATAGTGAACGTCCCTCTCGCAAGCTCCTCTTAATGGGTGAATCTCCCTCCTAGCACCTCTCACAGTGAACGCCCCTCCCACCGAGCGCACCACCTGGGAAACCCCCTACCTTGAGGTGATGGCTCCTCTCCATGCAGGCGTTGCACGCCCTGCTGTGATAACACCGTGCAGGAATCAAGTATGGAGAGAGAGAACCTACATGATGTAGCAGGAGGTGTAGCAGGAGGAGTAGCAGGAGGTGTAGTAGGAGGTGTAGTGGGGTGTAATAGGAGGCAAAGCAAACACCGGAGCCAGGTTTAGAATTGATCTTTTTTTAGGCAGGGACAAATCTCTGTATATTTGGTGTATTTTTTATAGGGATTACCTGTTTGGTGCTTGTATTATTCTTAAACAATGGCTGACGGATTCTCTTCTGTTCAATGGGATAGAGATGAGCACACCTCTGGTGGTGGTGGTGTTGGTGTTGGTGCTGGTGCTGGTGCTGGTGCTGGTGGTGCTGGTGCCCCTCCTCCGGCATTGACTGTCGAACAGCCAATAGAGGAAGAAGGCGAAGAGAGCATGGAGCAGTCTGAGCTTGTGAATCCAGCCATGTTATCCCCAGCAGCTTCAAACAACGTGCAGTCTCTCACATCACCGCAGCTGAGCCCCAAGGTGTCACATCAGTCACATACTAACTCCACCACTGGGGGTTATCATCAGGAGCAGATCGCCGCCAGCACCGAGCCAATATCCACCTCTCTTTCGCATCACAACAATGGCACCAACCAGGACGACCAAACGCTCATCGGTACGCCGCCTTCAACGGCTAGGGACTATAACGACACTGTCCATCGCACAAACAATAATAACAACAGTAGCAGCAGTAGCAGTGGCACTCGTATCACTGCCTCCCATTATTCATCCATAGTGCATAAACCGCTGAAGGAGTACGATGGACAAAACCCCTACATCTCATACCTGGTGGAGACCACCAGCACCAACCCCAACGGTGGCACCACCAAGTTTCACGTGCGCAGGAGGTTCTCCGATTTCAACTTCCTCTATCAGTGCTTCATGAACGACTTCCCAACATGCATCATCCCTCCATTGCCCAACAAGCAAAGGTTGGAGTATATCAAGGGCGGCCGCTTCGATGATCACTTCACCACCAAGAGAGCCATTTCCCTTAACAACTTCCTCTCGAGGATCTCCAAGCACCCCGTTTTGCGCAACTCCAAGATGTACCAGACGTTCCTCGAGAACTCAGACTACTGGAATTCCTACAAGCAGAACCTCAAGATAAGTGGCAATATGAACGTTTCTGTGGGTGGCAGCGCAGGTGGCAGCGCAGGTGGTAACCCATCCACCAATGAGAGTATAGAAACTGTAACTGATTATATCATGAATGCCTTCAAGAAACCCACCCAGGAGAGCACCAACTCGAAGGAGTTCCAGGAGATCCTTGACAAGAGCAATAAACTTCAGGAAAACCTCAATAAGATAGAGCGTATATACCAGAAGGTGCTCAAGAAACAGGGCGATCTTGCGTCTGATTTCTCCAAATTTGGTGATGAGTTCTCAAAACTCAATGCACTGCTGGCGCAAGATTTCGAAGGTGTGACAGCTTCAGAGGCTGACAAAACATCTACTCAAGAGAGGTCCAACGGATCCGGCGTGGCTGACCCCACGGCTATTTCCGCTCAATTCAAAGTGTTTGCGGAGAACCTACATCGAGTCTCTGAGAGTTCAAACATCCTCTCTTCGGAGATTGACTACCATTATCTCACCAGTTTGAAGGATCTCGAGCATTATATAAACCAATTGAAGAACCTGTTCAAGCTGCGTGATTCTAAGCTGATCGACTACGACGCCCTCAACAGTTACCTTGCAAAGGCCAAGGCTGAGAAGCATCACTTGATGAATGGTGGAAGTGTCACGTCTTCCACAGAAGGTGCAATCAGCTTCATCTCCAAGAAGTTTGAATCCTTGACAACCAGCTTTACACACTCATCTGCCGTCCCTGTGCATGGGAATCCTACCAATGAGCGGATCAACAAGCTGAGCGAGCGCATTGAAAAGTTCGAAGAGGCTGTCAAGGAAACATATAAGCTGTGCCAGAGCTTTGAAACTGATATCCTCTCAGAGTATGCACTGCTGGATAAGATCAAGAACGAGGAGATTAGCACCTCGCTTCAAGATCTGAGCAAGTTCTATACAGACCACTACACCAGGGTGCTTCGAGACTGGAAAAACACAGAATTTGGCGACCTCATGGACGTTGCTTCTAAACCAAAGCTGAAGGAAGATAGTGACCTTTTCGATCACGGAGACGTGGCCAAGGGCACCCGTGAGATAAGTGATACCTACAAGAAGATACTAAACGATGCTGCAGATATAAATAACGAACAACAAGGGGATTACCATAGCGCTGTGCCTACAGACAGTATGGCAGTGCCAGAAGTTGAAACGCATGCCGAAGAAAGTGAAGCTGAAGATCTTATGGATAGCACTCTCTTGGGGAATAATCATCCTTATCTTGTTGAGCGTGAGAACGGCGAAGAGGAGGAGCAGCATCTGGCAAGTAGCACACATGAAGAGGCTGCTGGGGATATTACAGCATAGTCATTGTGTTTAACTTACATGCTATTTATCTATATCATTTACAATAGTCATATGGTGTTGGTGTTTCATCAATCATTTAGTTCATTCAAATCATTCTTTTCTTTTGGTGTTGTTGTCACCAACTCTCTATATATATGTGTGTAGAACAATCAGCCTGTTTTCCTCCTTTTTGGCTCGGTGTCTGTTGTGCCATTCTCCGATGACCCTTCATGCTGGTCAACGGTCTCTGAATGATGTTTGGAGTTGTCGATATTGTCAACCATCTCCGTTATCCCCACACCTGTACTGTATAAAGGTAGTCTCTCAGTTCCATAAAGATCTTCAAACTCTTCCCTTGTGAGGTAACTCTGGTAGTCAATCTTAGGGAACTCGTCTTCTACCAGTTTCCTATACTTTTTAGAATTGGGATTGGGAGCACTCCCATTCTCGAGCAGATAGAACTTCCTCAAGAGAACCACCGCTTCTCTGTTCAGTATGCCTGGATAAGAGAGGTAGGCACGAGGGAGAATATCGTTTGATGGAAGCGATTGCAGTGGTTCGTCCGTATTCACTTTGAAACAGGAGCCGTTGCCTCCGAATCTGTCGTTTGCACAACCAAAGTAAACTCTCTTGAATTCAACCTGTCGTAGAGCTGAAGCGCACATGATACAGGGCTCTACCGTCACATAGAGCTCACACTCTTTGAACACCACAGCGAACGTCTCGGGGAACTTGCTTCGCACTTGCGCCATACCTTCAAATTCAGCATGTTGTATCCCGCACAGTGTATCGTTGGTCTTGTTGGCGCCTCGCGCAATAATCTCGCCGTTGTACACTATCACACATCCCACAGGCACTTCATGGGTATTCAATGCCTCTTCTGCTACAGACAGCGCCTCTCTCATGAACCTAAAATGCACCGACAAGTCCTTCATGCTTAGACCAAATACTTCAGCTATAGTGACGGTGTTTTGCAAGGTGGCACCTAAACTGGTGTGCTAGAAGGCTGTTCTCTGTGTTTTTTGAGGTTTATTTCACTTCGTAGCCTTCCTATACCGCGATGAGCCTGCATAATAAATTTCAACCTAAAGACTTCCTATTATGGTGGCTCATGCACGCATACGCGCTACAATAACATGCATATCGCGATGGCAGTTGATAAGTAAACATCAACCTCGAAACTTGTGAAAGATGTTGATATGAAGAATGCGAGATCGCGAGGGTACTCTTTTACTTTGTTAAGACGTGAGTGATAGCTGCATTTTTTTTGGTCCCCATGACGTCTCTTGCGGGATATAGGGACGATATCGCCTCCCTTACATCGGAGATACAACTACTGGAGAAACAGCGGAGTGATCTGCAGAAGAGGTACGAGGGCCTCAGCTTGGATGTACAAACTCTAGAGGAGGAGAGGCGGTCTAAACAGATTACCACAGAGCAGGAACCCAGTTTGAGTGAAGAGAGTGTAGAAATAGTCACAGGATCGCACATTGCTAGAGGTGATATCGTGGGCAAGGAAGCCGATCCATATGAGGATCTGGTGGTGCCCCCCGCTGCGCACCACGAATATTTTGACGAGATGATCAGTGCCCTCATGGAGGAGGGCTTACAAGTTTGGGAAGAGCAACAGGAACAGCTCAAAAGGCGTAAGACCTCGGGAATAGGGGAAGTCAATGAGGAGACACGACAGAGGCTGCTTGAATTCGAAAGTGAGAAGAAAGTCACCATTGAAAGTATAAACTTGGAGAATCTCTACCGGCTAGGCGGGATCACAGCATTTCCTGTGAATGACCCCAATGAGGTGGATGCAAAAGGAGATGTGACAGGAGACCCCCAGTATCTAGGTATAAGGTTTGATATCTATGACCAAGAGAGCTCCAAATACGTAACACCACACTACATAATTCTGCGAAAGGACGTCAAAAACAAGGAGTGGAGGGTCTTCAAGACAACGCTCCCTAGTTTCATCCCTCTGTCATCACTTGAGCAGGAGTGGTTAAACGGAGATATCCACAGGTTTGTGAGAGAAGTACGATTACATTTAGTGCATCTCCAGCAGAAGAGACAGACGGTGCACAGGTTAAAGCGCAAGCTCACATACCCATCGAAGCTGGAATACGATCTCAACTACACCAAGATCAAGGTAAACATCAAGAACAAGCTCGCCTTGATTCTGGTTTGTGACCTCACTTCAGTGGTCAATGTCATAGTGATGAACCCCTCCAACTCCTTCATCAACCAAGACGTACTACCACAGGGATCCAACTTGTCTAAAGTCAAAGCAAAACTAGAGATTCTGCTTAAGGGGAAGATTGCTGGATTGGATGAGAGATTTCTGGATATCATTGACGGATGTAATATATAATATAATGCATAATTGTGACAGCTAAGCAAAAAAAAACAGCCCAACATACCATTAACGAATAATCCCATGTATACATTTCCCCCATTGAGGGCAGAAGCTACTGCCCTTCACCTCCTCCTGCATATCGATGAGCACCGACTGCATTAGCTATAAATAAATCAATCTGGGGAAAAGCACTCGAGATATCACTGGTGATTGCAGCTTGTGAGTGGTTGTGAGGGGTTCAAACTTGGATATGATGAGTGTGTTTGATAAAGCAACAGGGTATTTCCTCAATGCGACCAAGAATCCCAAAGTTGTGGTGTTGTTCTACGCAGCTGCCCTGGTGACAGGGCTGGTCATCCGGCTTCTTTTATGGCTCTGGGGAGCCATACCCACATCAGGATATTTCTTACAAGAACACAACTGGCTAAACATTGGGTTTGCCAACTATGGGACGGCATGGTTTGTTGCATTTCTCTCCTTGGTTTCTGTTGCGGTGTTGATAAACTTGAAGCAGAATGTCAGCTACTCCCGTTGCGGTGGCCCTTCCGAACTACAGGAGGACACCCATATACTGCCATTGACGGCGGTTGATGTGAATAGTACGGTAATATCGTCGTCGCTGAACATGCGGAGACTGAAAGTGACATATGTACAGTTACAGAAGTTGGGAGTTGTGGCTCTGTGGTTGGTGATACTCAAGCTGTGGTTCTTTGGAGATGCCATCTTCGATAGGGTACAGCTTGCGACCGGAGGGCACTGCACACTAGCCGACGGGACGCCGTCACCATCGGCTCGTATGTGTTATTCTCAGGGAGGTGACCTTACAGGTGGTATCAGGTTTAGTGGCCATATACTGATCTTGTGTGCTTGGAGTCTCACCAGCTTATTTGAGCTCAGAGGCTACCTGCTGGTGAAGGAGACCAACAGGCTCTCCACCCTCGACACCGCAAGCAGCGGCTCCTCTTCTGATGGCCTCAATGGCCCCGTGTACAAATATATGCACATTGCAACACTCGTGAGTGGTGCGTTTGTGATTACCATGTGGTTTTTACTGTATCTCCTCACCTCTTTGTTCTTCCACACCACGATCGAGAAGATCATTGGTTTGGGATTTGGAACTGTTGTACCATATTTCATATACGTTTATCCCGTCACCAGTAGGGCCTTCAGCATTTTTGAGTTATAAGTGCACGAAGTGGCTAGAGGGATAACTGGTGACGCGTGGTTTTTCAAAATCAAACATTTATATTCACTCAGTAGATACAGTTCAATAGAGAAATACGACACACTGCAAAAGACAATGTATGTATTGCATTTATTTTCATTCATCAATGGTGTTTAAGAAATACATAACAGATTCCATCGAATATTAGCAAACATGTCGATCTCAGATATCAGCTTGTAGGTTCTTTCACAACTCTTCCACAACTCTTCCACAAGTACTTAATCGCCTCACTCTTAAGTCTTATGAGACACTTCTGCTTATCTTATCAGCTCCTACCATCTGAGCATCTCGGCATTTGAGCCTCTCACTACCAGCAGAGCCTAACAAGTTCAGTGGCCTCTATCCCCCCTCCATAGTTACCCGGACCAAATCTATGGCCACTACACTCTTGCCCAGAGAGGTGAGTTTATTGGTTGGTCCACTACCGCTTACATGCCGAAAAATTCCAAATCTCTCTCACTGTATGTGAGTGGTGGTGGAGTATATGTGAAAAGAGAATAGAGTGTGATCTGTTTGGAGGGGATTGTGAGGGGATTTGTTTTTTTGTGAAGTAATTGTGCATACAACCCTTTGTGTGTTTTTGGTTTTCGGGCGTTTGGACCGGCCTCGAAATTGCACCGCATCAAGATGAGTATGGGCTTCACTAACAGGCTATGGGGAAGTGTCCCTCGGATAGGGCACTCTGCAATGAGAGTAGCCACCACCACCACCACCACTGGTACTACCAGTAGATCATTTACAAACACAGCATCAGCTCTCATCTCCACCAGAGCACTAAAGAAACAGCAGGCCACACAGAAGAAGAAGCAGAACCAGGCCAAGCAGAAGTCTCTGGCCGACTCTGTGGATAAGGTGGATCCAGTATTGGGCAGAGCGGGCAACCCGTTCCTCAACAGATTGAAGGCAGAGGTGTTTGAGCCAGATGTGCTATCCAAGGGTTACGTGTTGAAGGATGTCGAGACGTTGCTGTACGGCGCCCAGCAGAACCTCCTGGAGAGACTCTCTTCGACGGCGGGCGACGAGTTTGGCAAGCAGCAGGCGATTGCCAACGAAGAGGTCAAGAGAGAGGTCATCTCGAGAATTTTGGCGCTTAGAAATGGTGCAAAGATGGATCAGCGCAAGCTCGCCATCAAGTTGGCAAGAGAGGAGTTCCAGAGATTCCCTGGTGACACAGGCTCGTCCGAGGTGCAGGCAGCTGTCATGACTGTAAAGATCAACAACCTCATGGAGCACGTCAAGGAACATCCAAAGGATCTCGACAAGATCAGAAAGACGAGAATGCTCGTTCAGCACAGACAGAGGATACTTAGATACCTCAAGAAGGATAACCCAGAGCGTTACTTCCACACCATCCAGAAGCTGGGCCTGACTGACCTCGCCGTTCACTCCGAGTTCAACATGGACAGGCAATACCAGCAGGACTTTGAGGTGTGGCCAGGCAGAGTCATGGTAAAGGAGAGTAAGAAGCAAAGTGAGGAGAAGAGAAAGCAGAGAAGAAGACAGAGAAAGGCATTCCGTGTGGCTGCTGCGCAGTTGGCTGCAAAGAAGGATATCTCCGAGTTGACCATTTGAAGGAGGTTATATTGAAGTGCTTGTAAATATATACGTATAGGTGTGTGTGTGTGTGTGTGTAGGGCCAATGAAATGGACCATCTACTTGTGGATACAACCTTCCGTTTTCTTAGTTATGTCCATTAAACTCGTAAATACCCAGCGAAAAGAAAACAATAAACAAAAACCTATGTAACCCACCTTTCTATGCTATTTTGCGAAACCATCAACCCCCACTCACCCTTTGATGTTTTACCTCTCGAGGAAAGCCTTGACTGGCTCACCAATATGCTCCAGCGACAACAAGAATGTATCATGACCGTACATGCTCACCTCCTGCGACAACTCCAAGTGCTCAATGTTGTCACCATTGGAATACCCGGTCCTCTGTGCGCCTTCCTTGAGAAGATCGGTGATCTCCTTTTGTTGCCAAGCAGGGAAGAGAATGTCGGACTCGACACCAATCACCATCACATCATGGTGGCTTACGGGTTGCAATCCCACCAGAAGGTCCTCTCTGCTCTCTGCCGGGGAGAGACGGCGCTGTCTTGGCTTTTCTTGGTATGGCTTTGATGGCAGGACCGAGCATGAGGCATCTGGGGAAGCACTCTGAAACTGCAGCTCCTGTACTGGGATAAAATCACCAGCGAACTTCCTCTCTGCCTGAAACTGCGCATTTCTGGCAGCCAACCTGTGAGAGTGACTGAGATCAAAGAGATCCATGGCTTTCGACACATATAACAGAGAGTTGGCATCATACTCGAGACAAAACTTTTCTCCAGCGTGATCAAGATAAGTCTCGATCAAAAAGTCAGGGCACAATGCGGGCTGTTTCTGAGGATCAGCCCTCTCTGTGCCGAACCTGTTCTCCCATTCGGGGCCAGATCTGTATGTAATAGTTGCGATCTCTCTGGAAAGCTTCATACCCATGTGAGGTGGCAGGGAGTCGTAGTAGAACCCCCGATTCCAATTGGGATCACTCATGAGCACCTGTCTCTGACAGTGCCTCATGGCGATGGAATAAGGGTGTGAGCGAGCACAGCCCGATATGGAAACGACTTTGTTCACCTCGTCAGCAAACTCGTGGGCGTATGCAAGGGACTGCATGCCCCCCATGGAGGCACCAACACTGGCGTGTAGTTTTCTCACGCCAAAATGCTCTTTGATGAGACGGTGTTGAGCGCGCACCATGTCATTAACCGATAGGATGGGGAATCTTGTTGCATAACGCTCGCCGTCTGATGGGTCAATGGAGGAAGGGCCCGTGGACCCATAGCAGCCACCGATGACGTTGGTGCACACGACAAAGTACTTGTCGGTATCGAGGTACTTGCCCGGGCCGATGAAGTTTTCCCACCAACCCTTTTTGGGGTTGAGGTCAGTGGACTTTGCATGTGAGGATGCAGAGAGGCCGGTGTGCACAAGGATCACGTTGTCCCTGGTGGGGTTCATCATACCCCAAGACTCGTACGCGATTTGGAACTCCGGGAGGTAACCGCCAAAGTCCAGGAATATGGGCTCATGGGAGGTGTATATGTTGACGTTCTTTGCTGTGATCTTGGAATATGCAGGTTCTGGCCCGTTGTCCATCAGAGTTTTGGATCTGTGCTCCAGCTTGTCCAGACATGGGAAAGCCATCTGAGGATTAGAGGGGGCGTGGTGTACCTGAGAAGCAGCCTGCCTTGGGGTAGCCAGGTCTGAGGACATGGCGCTGCTTGCTCTTGTTGGATGAGGGGATTTGACCAGGACAGAGGAGGAGAGTTTCCTGGTGGTGTGTCTCAGTGGGAGGCTCCTCAACAGGAGGCTCCTCGTGGGGGTGTGCCCTATACTAGAGAGCATGGTGACTTATGTGAGTCACTTGTCTGATCTATGGGAAGTCACCTATCTCACCTGTGTGTGTAGTCAGCAATGGAGCAGGTGACTAGTCCAAGAGCCGTAGCGAAGTGAATAACTATAAGCGGTGCACAGTGGAACAGTGTACAGTGAAGCAGTGCACAGTGGAACAGTAGAGCAGTGAAGCAGTGCACAGTGGAACAGTGTACAGTGGAACAGTAGAGCAGTGAAGCAGTGCCTATATATACACTCTCCTCTTTGTTAGGCTATACCAGTCTCTGCCAATCTCTGCCAGTTTTGCCAGTTTTGCCAGTCTCTTCCAATATCCGCCAATCTCTTCCACTGCTAGTGTTCTTCCTGCTATTTGCCGGTTGTTCACCCTCTGGATCTCGGCTTTTGTTATGCTTTGGCAACTTCCCCTCACTTCTCCTCGTTCTGCGCTCCCCTCTCCCCTCGCCCCAGAAAACACAACACATTCAATCACATCCTCTCCCTCTCCTCCCTTGCCATCCCCGTGGAAACAAGCAACCCCCACAGACTGTGGCTCCTTGGGCCCCTATCGAGCCCTCTACAATAAAACCCAAATGTATTGCTAGTGAAATATTCGAAAAATATGCATCCACATGCATGTTTGCGATTGCGTGATCGTGGCGGTGCTGTGGATCATCGTGGCGCGGGTGGCAGTGGAAGGTGCGTGCGTGCAGGCCTCAGATGGGTTCTCTGTAGTGTGAGACTCAAATAGTAGGGAGGGTCTCTTAGTGAGGGTCCCTAATACAAGGTGGAAGGCTATAGCGAGGCCTCTTAGTGAGGGTCTCATAGACAAGTCTCACATAGTATAGACCCTATATAGCGAGTCTCATATACAAGTTCCATACAGTGAAGAGACCCCATAGTTTGTATTAATATCTTTCATATCAGCATAATAATTTATTTTTAAATATTTCTTATGATTGTTATACTTCAAATATTATTTAAAAATTCTAGGCGCGGTCTGGCCAGCGCATCACACAAGGTGGAGTCTTTAGAGAATAGGCAATACCTGTTAAGTAGTGAGGAATGAAATAATAAAGGTATATTATTATTAGGCGCACTCTTGTTTGTTTGCATTTGTGCTGTTCATTTGAAATATTTTTAGTTGTAGGATTTCGTGCTGGATTTTTTATTTAAACATAATTATTATATTTATGAATATAATATTCAACTTTAAGCTTTGGTGTTTGTCTTGTTGAAATATTGACTCTTTAGCAATAAACCTGTGGTCTTTTTTCATTGTATTATTGTGTTTATAAGTGTCTCTTACCCTTCATCTTCTTTGTAAAACTGTTTACCCTCCTCTCGCTTTGTCTTCTTTGTAAAACTGTTTACTTTACTCTCGCTTCATCACAACTGATTACTCCTCCTTGCAATGTCAGGAAAGAAAACGAGATGTGGCCTGGAACACAACCCTCCATCTAATGGAAGCTCAAACACACAACACCAACAAGCTGAACCAACAAATGACCTTCTGATAACCATCAGCGATGAAGCAGAACCAGTAGAACTTTCACGTGTGAGAGTACAACACCAGACGATAACTGAATTCCTCGTCAAGGCAAACATCCGACACACATGTCTCCAGTTGTTTGATGTTCCACCTTTCTATGCAGACGAGGCAGCTTTCAAACACACTCCGATAATTGAGGATTCATGGTGCTTGCAACTGCAAAGCAGACAAGGCTTCAGGGACACCTTGGCACAAGAGTTGGAGCATACCCTGAAGGACACCATGGATTTCTTGGTACTCGATGACAATGACACCGTTACGGAAATCCATTCTCAAAAAAGAAAACATCACCAGTCTGATGACGAAGAACTTACATACCCAAAAAGGTTCAAAGCCCCAGAAAACGGCTCAGACAGTATTCCTATCGACAAAGCTATGCATATCGAGAACGCCATGACACGTCCACACCTGATGGATATCGCTTCCCTCTCATCCTCCTCTCCATTCCATCCTATTACGAGCGACCCCTTTTGCGTATTGAGCGACCTCTAGTATCATCATAAAAAAATGCATTATCATTGTGGCACCTGTGAAGCTAATCAAAGTCATATATATATACCCTTCAAACTTAGTTCAAGTAGCCCTTCTCTGCCAACCACGCCTTCACATCAGCGCTATCTCTCTCGTGCCATCTGGCCCTGATCAGCATCTTGTCAAGAGACTGGAACAGAGACCTCTCAAATGCCTGAACATCCTTCTCTGCAAAGAACTCGCTGATCTCCGTGTGAATTGCATCACCGGCTAGGTTGCTCAGAGATGCTTTGAGGAATCTGTCAAGAATCCACGATGGGTACTCCGAGGAAAGGATCCCATAGTTATCCCTGATATGAGCCCACAGCTTGAGCTTGGCGTCGGAGTTGGCTGCCAGAGATCCACCCAGGATGTAAGCATCCATCTGTGGAACCTCAGGGGTGAGCAGCATCTCCAGCGCACCATCCACGATCGAGGGAGCACTGTGTCCAAGAGCATCAAGAGCAATCTCTCTCGCGTCCAGAGTGGAGGGAGTAACAACCTCCTTCTTGACCTTGGCAAACAACTGTGGAGTGGCGGTGGATTCATTAGCAAGGAGCGTCGAATACACAGCCTTTCTCAGAGATGGAGGAATAGAGGAGTCATCCTCGGTGAAAAGTTCACTGGCCTGTGCAACAATGGATGGCACACCTGCAACACCAGCCGTAAGCAGGAGGGTGGCCTGTAGTTTGGTACGGACAAAGTCCTCCGATGGGATGGGGACAGAGTAGTTGAGTTCCTCTGCTTTGGTGGTGTACAGATCGCGAACAAATGCATTGATGGCACTCTTCACCTTCTCGTCCATCTCCAGCGAGAGCCAGGCAGAGGTCAACTCGTTCACTCTTTTGGTGATCTCCAGCCAAACGACGAAATCATCCTGGCTCTTGAAGAGAGACACCACATCCAGAAAAGATGAGGTCTTGCTGAGACCAGCAGTAGCAGCAGCAGCAGTGTCGGCTAGAAGGCCAACCTTATCCTCGACGGATAGCTTATCGGTGTTTCTGGCAATCTCATGCACAACCTCAGGCTCGTACACCACATGGTAGACTCCAACAGCATCTTTGTTTATTTTGAAGAATGAGTTTGTGTCAAGGGGAACGCTGGCTGATTTCTCGTTCAAGGCCCTAGCCTCAGGGATCTCCAACACTCCAGTCTTGGTGGCACCGACCGAAACATTCAATGGGACCCACCACAGTGCCTTGTCCTCGGCGGGCAAAACACCTCCCGAGGAGAGGAACCTATGCTGCGATACAGTGATACCGGTTGCGTTCTTCTTGACAGACACGTATGGGAAACCCTGGCTGGTGATCCACTCGCTCATGAGTGCCTTGACATCAATCCCGGCTGCCTCTGAAATTCCAGCCCAGAGGTCCTCGGTCTTGGCGTTGCCAAACTTGTGGGCCTTGAGGTAGATCGAAACACCCTTGAGGAAGACGGAAACACCAAGCGACTCGCTCAGCATTCTGATCACACTGCCTCCCTTCAAATAAGAAATATGATCAAATACCTGATCAATGTCCAAAGCGGAGTGAACTGGCACCTCGATGGCATGCGAGTTGCGGAGAGAATCAAGCTGCAGGGCGGTCTGGAGGGAGTTCGAGACAAACTCGGTGAAGATGTGCCATTCCGGGAAAAAGGTGTCAACTGCGAGGTATCCCACCCAAGTTGCAAAACCTTCGTTCAACCAAAGCTCGTTCCACCAGTTCATGGTGACGAGGTTTCCGAACCACTGGTGGGCAATCTCGTGTGCAACAACATAGGCCACCTTTTGCGAGTATGCAGCGTCTGAGGTCTTTGGGTCAAACAGGAGCGCAGTGGCTCTGTAGGTGATGAGGCCAAAGTTCTCCATAGCGTTGGCGCCAAAGGCAGGGACGGCGATCATGTCCAGCTTTGGCAGCACATAGTCGATTTCAAAGATCTCAGAGAAGTAGTCGACAACTTTGCATGCGAACTCGAGCGCGAATCTACCTTGCTCTGAGGCACCTTTGGAGGTGTACACCCGCACGGGGAGGCGCTTGCCGTTGTATTCCTTTTTGGTGAAGCCCTCAATGTACTCAAACTGGCCGATTGCCCATGCCAGAAGGTAGCTGGACATCAGTGGTGTCCTCTCGAATACCACTGTCTTGAGGGAGTGCAATGCAGATGAGCCCTTCTTACCATCGTCAAGGGTCTTTGAAACCTCAAGGGGAGTGTTTGAGAGCACATCCAGGTGGTCGGGTACGGTGATGGCCACCTGGAATGTGGCCTTTCTGTTTGGCTCGTCAAAACAAGGGAATGCAGCTCTGGCATCGGTGGACTCGAACTGGGTCGAGAGCATGAGGGTCTCCTTGCCGGTCTCGTCCTTGTAGGTTGAGCGGTAGAACCCGGTCATATCGGACTTGATCTGGCCGGTATAGCTGATCTCAACGACAAACACAGCGCCCACGGGGATAACCTGGGCGAATTTGAAGGTGCAGGTCTGGGCAGTGGCATCGGATGAGTTGGAAACAACAGGCACAACGGTCTCTGTCTTGGCAACGGACAGCAACGACTTCACCTCCCTGATGGTGAGGTCCTTGGAGTTGAGCACCAGCACATCGCTAGCCTCCTTCACCTCAATCTCGATCTTCACCTCACCAGCATACGTGTTGTTCTCGGTATCGATCTCGGAAATGTGAAGGCCGTAGTGGAGTGGTTTGAAGCACTCGGGCAATGCCTCATGAACGGTGGTGTCGACTTTGCACATGGTTTCAACTACTGCTGCTATGTAGAGATTGGTTGTCTCAACGCGGATATTCCTGCAAACCAATATATACCTCTCCGAAAAGTGTACCCCTCTACACCTCTTCAAAAAAACAGCCTCTATCTATGACTCCAACTGGCAACGTTCCCCTCCTCTTGCTACTGACTCGCTGCCACACATCGCAATGGCTCTTCCACTCTCTCCTCCTCTTCCTGCTCATCCATCACCTCCACTATGGAGGGCCCGCCTTCACTATGGAGGTGCATGGAAGATGTAGTGAAAACTCTAACTCTGCACGGCGAATGCGGAGAGGAAGATGAGGTCGTGCATAGCCGTACCGGCTATTAATTTGGGGGAATCGTATAGAGGGGAGTTTGGTGGTGCATGTCCTTACATATAAAGCAAGAGCTATACGAGGGAGAGACAATCAGAGGGTGCGTTTGTATATGAAAGAGTGAGGGTGGTGTGTTTTGTAGTTGGTTCCACTAAGCCCTAAAAGGTTGCTCTAAAAGGTTGCTCTTTTTTTTTAATAGAATTGTTTGTTTTGAATTAGTTTTCACTGTGTTTTCCGACTTTTGTTGACCACTCTATCGTTGTCCATCTGCACTGCCCCACAGAGATCCATATAGTGAGTTACACATCGAGCAGATCCAAGTAGTGAGTAGTCACTGATAGCAAGAAGACTACATAGCGAGCAGACTACATAGCAAGCAGACTACATAGCTAGAAGACTGAATAGCGAGCAGACTACATAGCGAGCAGACTAAATAGCGAGCAGACTAAATAGCGAGCAGACTACGTAGCGAGCAGACTACATAGCGAACAGACAGCGAGGAACCCGAAAAATGCCCAACAACTACTACTCGGAGCAAGTTGGCTTGCCTCATACAAACCCACACCTGTGGAGACTACGAACAAATGAGATTGGAAGGTATACCTGGGAGTACATCACAGAGGAAGAGGCCAAGTCAGACCCACAGAGCCCCTATGTCCAATACTCTCTTGGTTCTTCTGGGTTCGTGAGGCCGACACCTCCACTGGCAAAAACAGCGTTTGACTCTGCTCATAATGGTGCTGACTTCTTCCAACTGCTCCAGGATGATGTGTCCGGTACGTGGCCATGTCAGTATAAGGGTCCAATGTTTATGACCATCGGATTCGTCGCCTCTATGTACTTCACCAAGTCCCCCATACAAGAGCACAAGAAGATAGAGATGATCAGGTATATTGTCAATACAGCACACCCTGTGGATGGTGGATGGGGTCTGTACTCAGAGGACAAATCAACGTGTTTTGGAACAGCCATCAACTATGTGTTGCTAAGAATCTTGGGACTGCCGGAAGATCATGTTGCCTGTGTGAGAGCCCGTAGAACTCTGCACAGATTGGGTGGGGCGCTTGCTTGCCCCCATTGGGGCAAGGCCTGGCTTTCTCTCCTGAACCTTTACAAATGGGAGGGCGTGAATCCCGCGCCTCCTGAATTGTGGTCACTACCTTACTGCCTCCCTATTCATCCAGCCAAGTGGTGGGTTCACACGAGGGCAATCTACCTGGCTTTGGGGTACCTCTCGTCAATCAGAGCACAGTGTGAGTTGGACCCTCTGCTGATACAGCTGAGGAAGGAGATTTATACCAAAGACTTTGATAAGATCGACTTCTCAAAGCATAGAAATACCGTCTCCGGTGTAGATCTTTACTACCCTCACACAGCGTTGCTCAACACCGCAAACTCGTTTCTAGTCTTTTACGAAAAGCACCTAAGGCCGAACTGGTTGCTTCAAAGGGCAAACAATAGGGTATACGATCTGATCAAGAAAGAGATCGCAAACACCAATGATCTAGGAATCGCGCCCGTCAATGCCGCCTTCAATGTCATCGTAGTGTATATAGAAGAGGGTAAAGATTCTCCGCTGCTCAAGAGGCTGATCAATAGGCTGGATGACGTGTTGTTCCATGGGCCACAGGGACTGACAGTGATGGGCACAAATGGAAGTCAGGTTTGGGACACAAGTTTTGCCGTGCAATACTTCTTCATGGCAGGACTGGCAGAGCTTCCAGAGTACCATGACATGATTGTGAAGGCATACAAGTTCCTCGTGAGATCACAGTTCACCGATGACTGCGTAGAGGGCAGCTTCAGAGACAGGAGAAAGGGTGCATGGCCGTTCTCCACAAAGGAGCAAGGCTACACCGTGAGTGACTGTACTGCTGAGGCTATGAAGGCAATCATCATGGTGAAGCACAGCAAGGCATTCGAGGATGTGTGGGACATGTACGACGATGCGAATCTACGGGACTCTATTGACGTTTTGCTCAGCTTGCAGAACGTAGGGTCCTACCATTTCGGTTCCTTTGCAACATACGAAAAAATCAGGGCCACACCACTCCTGGAGATGATTAACCCTGCTGAGGTGTTTGGGAACATCATGGTTGAATATCCATATGTGGAATGTACTGACTCGTCTGTGCTGGGACTCACCTATTTTAGAGATCACTATGACTATAGACGTGACGACATCGACACAGCAATAGAAAGGGCAATTGCATATATCGTTGATGCCCAGGAGGTTGATGGCTCCTGGTACGGATGTTGGGGTGTTTGTTACACGTATGCAGGAATGTTTGCTCTGGAAGCATTTTCAACAGTGGGGAGGTTCTACGACGATGACAACACGGTGAGAAAGGGTTGTGACTTCCTCGTATCAAGACAGATGGCAGATGGTGGTTGGGGAGAGTCGATGAAGTCTTGTGAGACTCATACCTATGTTGATAGCGGAACTAAAAGCTTGGTCATTCAAACGGCTTGGGTAGTGATAGGATTACTGCTGGCCAAATACCCCCACAAACATGTTATAGACAGAGGTATCAGTTTAATCATGGAAAGACAACAGGCAAGCGGCGAATGGCTTTTTGAGGAGATTGAAGGTGTATTCAACCACTCATGCGGTATCGAGTACCCAAACTACAAGTTCCTATTTACTATCAAGGCCCTAGGCCTGTATGCCAAGAGGTATGAAAAAGCATAACCTACATAGCCTGCATAGCTGACCGGAAAGGAATGTATATATATATATACGTAGAATTGTGTATAAATCAGGTCGTTACTTCTATTAGATATAAGCCTCAAAGTGAAAAATTGGAATGGTAATAACAATGGTGATAGAAACAGCAATATGAAGAATAGAACAAATGTAAGAGAAGAAAGCCACCTTTCGTTCGAGACATAAATCCTAGAATGGCTCACAGTACGTGTACGTGTCGTTTTTTTACTCAACTGTCACAGCCTTTGCAAGGTTTCTTGGGAAATCAACGTCGATTCCCTTATCCACAGCAAGAGAGTAACTCATCAGCTGCAATGGGATAATGTTGAGCAAACCTTGGAGACAGTCAACAGTCTGTGGCACCTTGAGCAAGGCCAGGGCCTGCTTCGAATCCACCACATCATCACCTTCGTTGCAGATGACAATTGGACGGCCATCTCTGGCAATCACCTGCTGGAGTGCACTCATGGTCTTGGGGAATAGAGAGTCACGGGTGGCAAAGGCAATGATTGGCAGCTGGTCATCGACAAGGGCCAAGACACCGTGCTTCAACTCACCTGCGAGCACACCTTCCGAATGCATGTAAGAGATCTCCTTAATCTTCAATGCACCTTCGAGGGCAGAAGCGTATTGGTAACCTCTACCGAGAAGCAGCAGACTCTTCTGGTCTTTGAGCACAGTCTTGCACAGGTTTTTGATCTCGTCGTTCATTGAGAGAACCTGCTTGATCTGCTGTGGGATGAGCTTGAGACCCTCGATGATCTCCTTCTGACGCTCGACAAGCGACAGACGGTCGTCAGAGATCTGCAGAGCCATCATGACAAGAGCAATGTACTGAGAGGTGTAGGCCTTGGTGGAGGCGACACCAATCTCGGGGCCAGCATTGATGTGCACACCACAGTCAGTTGCTCTCGATATGGAAGATCCAACAGAGTTGACGACACCCACGGTGAGCGCACCCCTTTCAATACAGTAGTTGAGGGCCTGCATTGTGTCAGCGGTCTCACCAGACTGAGAGACAAACACGCACACATCATCTCTGAAGACTGGGGAACGACGGTCGAGGAAGTCAGAAGCCAACTCAACAGACATTGGGATCTCCGTCAGCTCCTCAAAGATGGAACGTGTGGCAAGACAGGAGTGGTAGGATGTACCACATGCGATCATTATGAGCCTACGGGAACGACGAATGGTGGGGAGCCACTCCTTAAGACCTCCAAGGGTGACAGAATGGTTGGCAAAGTCGATTCTTCCACGCATGGTGTTGAAGGTGGACTCTGGCTGCTCAAAGATCTCCTTGAGCATGAAGTGAGGGTAACCGCCCTTCATTATCTGGGCGAGTTCAAACTCAAGTGTGTGGATCGAACGAGTGGCCGAGACACCGGTGCCCTTGACAGCCCTGTGAATACGGATCTCTCCGTTGAACACGTGGACGATATCGTCGTCCTCGAGGAACAGAACCTTGCGAGTATGTTGGATGACCGAGGCAGGGTCAGACGAGAGGAAGAACTCGATAGGAACGGGGATGCCGTCCTCGCTGAGGAAAGCTCTGGACTGGGAATGGCGGAAGGAAGGCTCACCTGGAGCGAGGGGCATCAGGTTTGTGTTATTGGCACGCTTCTGGACGCTTGACTGAGAGGCCTCAGTGGCGAACTCCACGTCAACGAAATCCACCTTGAGCTTCTTTTCGGTCTTGACACCAACGAGAAGTGGAGAACCCTTACGTGTGGCCACCACTTCATCTGGGTAGTGGGAAGACTTGACCAGCAAACCATAAGAACCTTGGAGCTCGTAGAGCACCTCCTTGACGAGCTCGTGGAACTCGAGCTCGATGCCATTCTCCATGTTGGTCTCGTAGAGGTGCTTGAAGAGCATGGCGATACACTCAGTATCTGTGTCTGTCTCAAAGACGAAGCCCTTGCCGGCCAACAGGGTACGGAGCTCCTTGAAGTTTGTGATAATACCGTTGTGCACCACCACGAAATCATTCCCCGGCCCGGAGGACTGGGGGTGGCAGTTGTACTGGGTGACACCGCCGTGGGTAGCCCAACGTGTGTGTGCAATACCAACATGGCTGGAGAACACGGTGTCGAGAACGGGCTTGTGGAGTTCCACCTCTTTCCTCAAAGCGGGCACCTTGCCCACCTGACGGTAGATGTCGATTTCATTTGGGCCATCACCATCGATCGCTATTCCTGTTGAGTCGTAACCTCTGTACTCGAGACGCTGAAGACCCTCGATGAGCGTATCGATGATCTCACCTCTGGACTTATCCACGAGGTAGTTGACGTAGCCAAAAATTCCACACATCCTGGATTGTACAAAAGCTTACTGGAGTGGTGCAACCAAGAAAGCCAAAAGGAAAAGGAAAAAAAAGCTCCTCCTCTGAAAACTGCTTGTTGAAAAAAACGATGGCAAGTACAAGGTCACAGACAAGCACAAGTCACAGATACACTCGCACACACTGTAATCTCTCTCTTACTCTCACAGTGGCACGCGCTGTGATGGATAAAATTCTGGCACGGGAAAAAACACGGGTGGCCCAGAAAGAGATATATAACACAAAACGTGGCTGCTTCAACCTTTGTACCCACTAACACAAGAGATGGTGGTGTAAATGAAGGTGGGATGATATAGGAACTTATATAGTTCAAGAACGAACGACTGGCACACAGAGAAATATACATATGTATATATATATATATATATATTTAGCATCTGACCCGTGGCCCTCTCTGCCCAAGCACACTTGAGACGCGAGGAGATGGAGCTGCCAGAGATACCGTGAGTGAGCGCAGAGGGCACCGATGATCACACTTTCATAACCCGATTGGGGGATTTGTTTACTTTTGGCGTGGGCATATATAGTGCCAGCGCATACAGTAGGTGGCTCAAAGGGCCACGGGACGCTCAAAGGTGCCTGCAGCCGGCATGAGGGTGAGATTACTTGCATGCAAGGCAGGCGAGAAGCACTGGCGGTGCCGTTTGGCATTGTTGTTGGCGGTATGCGAAGGGACAGCACGACCCACATTATATAACGTGTACTTAACATTGTGTGTGGGAGGTAAATATAGCTTAGGATATTTATAGAAAATATGTATATAACAGTTGAATAAAAAATACAAAAATACGTGGCGGCATTAAACAATGGCATTACAAGAGTATCTGAGGTTTCACAGTTTGAGATATCAATGTTCGAGATCTCAGTTCTAGATATCAAAGTTCCTATCAACTATCCAGATATACAGGCCAGCCTCTTCTCACCCGATAAGAACAATCGCTTGCCTAAGGCTTGGCGCATGGTTCTCTTATTAAGCAAGGGTGAAAAGGTTCGGAGTGAGTCCCGAGCGCAAACAGATCTGAACGGATGTCTTATGGCCCACCTATGTGTACGTATCGGGGATTTACTAACATTTTTTTTTGTATGGGAGTCATGCAAATGAAAAAGTGCGGTGGCTGCGACGAGAAATCCAAATATGGAAATAACAATAATAATAAATGATACGTGCTGCCGGAGATAGTAGCTGCGGCCACATGAGGCCAGGGTCCATTCCGTGATATACAGACGCTGGTTGGGTACCCTTGTTAGCTTCTAGGATCCCGAAGCGTAGAATGCCAATCGGCAAAATATAATTGGTTGGCAAAGTCATGGCTTGACCAAAATTTCTCTTCAAGACAACCAAGTCCAAGTTCGTTAAAGAAACCATTCGGCATCAACCCCACTGAAACGCCTCTCTACTCCACTGTGCTCCGTGCCTTCTTCCTTCCTTCGTGCCTTCGTGCCTTCGGAGTTTCTATGCAAGACGGCATGCATATTGTAAACACGGTAGCTCGAACTGGCCCCAGCACTCTCTCTCTCTGCACACTATGGGGAGTACCCGCATCAGGCAGCTTTTGGGGTAGCGCAGCGCATAGAGCGTGCGCTACGGAAACGGTTCCAGGCAGTTCGTTCTTAGCAGCCGTTGCGGTCTCCGGCTAAATATTCAGTTACCCCGGATATATAGGGCGAGGCGAAGTGGAAGAGATGTGGTTGCTAGAGACAGCATTCCAAAAGCGAGGGGAAACTGGATAGAAGGCCCCATAACAAGTAAAAATACAGACGGAGTATCTGTCAAAATTTTATGGATGTATATTATATTGCTCTATTCAGTTCTAAGATTCTTGCGATTGGGTGGGGGATGTCAAGTGTCTGCACTATCACACCTCATTCACAAACGTTTTCCTATTTCTTGAGCTCCTCGTCGTAGTGGCCCATCATTGGTCCGAAAAAGGCTCTGAATAAGTTGCTCTTACCAGTGGTGCTGATGAGGTCAACATCCTCCTTTGCAAGCTCAAAGTCAAAGAACTGGAGGATGTCCTTCATCCTCTCTGTGTTGGAGGTAGTGGTAACGGGGAGAACACCGTTCTGGTACACCCAACGGAGAAGGATCTGTGTGTTGGACCTGCCATACTTCTCGGTGAGCTTCTCAAGAACTGCGTCAAGAGGACCAGGACCAGCCTTGGTGAGAGGCACAAGGGGTCCAAAGGCCTCCACCTGGATGACGTTCTTCTTGCAGAAGTCAACGATGCCGGGAGTCTGATTCTGCAGGTAAGCATGGAACTCAATCTGGTTCACAGCTGGCTTGACCTCAGCAATGTCAAGAACCCTTTGGACTTCGGCAACATCAAAGTTCGAAACACCAATGTTCTTGGCCTTACCTTCCTTGTATAGTTTCTCCATCTCCTTCCAGGCAGACTCGATGGTCTGGCCGTGAGAAAACTGGAACCATGGAGAGTGGATCAGGAAGAGATCGACATACTCGAGGCCCAAGGCATCAAGACCCTTTGTGAGGGATTCGTAAGGACCAGACGAGTCCGCAAGGTGCTGGGCCCAGCCAGAGTTGTACTTGTCGGTGACCCAGATGTCTGATCTTGGAACACCAGATCTCTTGACAGCCTCACCAATCTCTGGTCTGGTGGTGTAGATCTCCGCAGTGTCAATGTGTCTGAAACCAGTCTTGATGGCAGTTTCCACGCTCTCGATGAGATCCTCATCAAGGGTGTTGAGCTGCTCCTCTGGTCTACCCTTCTTCTTCCACTGCCATTTGGTTCCAGAGCCGAATGCCACGGCTGGAATCTTGGAACCGGTAGTCTTTAAAGTGAAATACTGCATTTTGAAGTATGTATCCGGTGTTATTGAAGCGAATTGAACAAGCCAAGGCCTTAAGAATGGATATCAGAAGTAATATATATACCCACAACCACTCGCTTGAGCCACTGCTGTTCCATCTCCCCTTGCAGTGACGAGTTAACTCCCACGGTGGAGAGACTAGGGCTTAGTAATCTCGTAGCCCAAGAAAGCGACGTGGGATGCGTGGGATATCGCTGGTAAAGCCCCTCGATGAGCTTGATCTTTGGAGGATAGTGTGGGAGTGTACCCACCATATCATAAAGTAAGGGCAGCGAGTATAGTACGGCTAGTTGCGATAGATCTCGACAATACTGGACTTGCGAAACCAACCTTGGTAATGAATGCAGTCAACTCCGAAAATACACAAATATGGATGTGTGGTGTTGTGGTTATTTCTCACAGAAATGGCCCTTTGGGCATCCATTTGTACTTCCACCTGAACGTAGTGCGTGCCTCTCTGCCCCGCCAAAACCACCGCATTCGTTGAGCAAAGACGCTCGTTAATGCAGGAAGGGATGTTAAAGCCGCTCCGCTCCACCCTACACTGGGGGCATGCAACGGAGTCTTGCAAAGCTGCTTAGGCAATCGAAAGCGATATTCCGCTATACATTAGAGTGAGGGCCGAGGTGGGTATTAACTTTGGTTCAACTGTTTGTAAAAATGTTCTCAAGGCTAGCCGGGACGACATTCAATATGTTGACTTCTCCTAATAAGATTGTACAGGGGCTTCGACTGCCAGTCCCGGGCTCGCATATGTAGGAGACGTCGTGTTTGCTTCCTGCTATCCGGCCGACATGCAGCCTGTGAATCATACGCAGAGGGCCCTCTGATTTTCTTCATCAGGCGGCTACCAATTGGGAATGCTTATCGGTTGGAGAGCACGCACGGAACTTTTTTTTTTTTGGCATTCTATTTTTTGGAGCTTTTGTCCCTTCAGTTGTGGATTTATAGACATAGGCATTGTAGAGCCTATTAAAGAACCCTGATCTTTGTTTCTTTTTTTTTTTTGGCCAATCCAATATGTCATCTACCACTGAGATCAAGAAGAAGCCCGTTAACTTCTCCAACATCCTGCTGGGTGCAAGCTTGAATATGTTTGAGTATGTGAAATATACACACGATTAGCGTTGTTCTCAATTCTAACAATATTCTCGATTTTAGGGTCACCACTCTCGGGCAGCCGCTTGAGGTTGTCAAGACTACGATGGCTGCTAACAGGGGTCTCTCCATTCTGCAAGCAACAGGCGTGGTGTGGTCCAGAGGTGGAGTCTTTGGGTTTTACCAGGGTCTCATTCCATGGGCTTGGATTGAGGCTTCGACAAAGGGCGCTGTGTTGCTGTTTGTCTCTGCCGAAGCAGAGTATCAATTCAAGAGACTGGGTGCCTCCAATTTCGTCTCCGGTATCGGTGGTGGTGTCACTGGTGGTTTCGCTCAGGCATACCTGACAATGGGTTTCTGCACATGTATGAAGACGGTTGAAATTACCCGCTCCAAGCAAGCAGCAGTTGCTGGTGCTCCCCAGCAGACATCTTTCCAGGTGTTTAAAGACATATATCAAAAGGAAGGTATCAGGGGTATCAACAAGGGTGTTAACGCTGTTGCAATTAGACAGTGCACCAACTGGGGTTCTCGTTTTGGTCTCTCCAGGCTCGCAGAGCAAATCTTCCGCGACCTGACAGGAAAGGATGAGCATAAGAGTCTCACTGCCATCGAGAAAATAGTCTGTTCCGGAATTGGTGGCGGCTTATCGGCTTGGAACCAGCCAATTGAGGTGATCAGAGTTGAGATGCAGAGTAAGACCTCCGATCCCAACAGACCAGCAAAGCTCACTGTTGGATCCACCTTCAAGTATATCTACCAGCAGAATGGTATCAAGGGTCTTTACAGAGGTGTCACCCCAAGAGTTGGCCTTGGTGTTTGGCAGACAATCTGTATGGTGGGTTTAGGTGATATTGCTAAGGAGTGGGTTGCAAAGATTACAGGTGAGAAACCTGTTGGCAAGGGACACTAATAATTTCGGTGCATGTTTCGTCTTCACAATATTCCTCATATGATTGTTTTACTGTGTATCCAGCATAGAGATATTTTTATTTGAAATCGATCAGTTGCTTTAGCTTGAACCAATCCTTAACAGCCGTCCCCATATATACATGAGCCTTAAGTGCCTAGACATGTCCTTTAAGAGGATGCATCAAAGGTAGTACGTCAAGCATTATCCGAGATAGTTTAGTGGCTAGAATCCCCGCTTGTCGCGCGGGGGACCGGGGTTCAATTCCCCGTCTCGGAGCTTTATTTTTTTTTGCGGTTTCTCTGTTAAGATCAACAGCATAAAACCATTTTATTTATCAACTTATTATTCCGCTACGCGAGCAACCCATTCAAACTAAAAATGCCTTTATTTTGTAGTTGCAAAAAAAACGGTATCAAAATCAAACCCAATATAACCAGTAGTATAATGCAGATAAAAAGTTTTGCGTGTAAGCTGCACGCGGTGACCCCAAGGCGGTACCAGTGCAAGTGATATACTGAAACAAATAACAAATCGAAATGCAATGCAATAAATAAAGTTGCAATAAAGTCCATGCAACGATTTTAAGCAAATTCTTATCCCTACTTCCTTCTCTCTACGCCCCACTTGTCGTAGGCGTAGAGACCGGCAAAGGTGAGGAAAAGCCCAAGCCACTGTACACCATTGAGATCAGTGCCCTCGAGGAAAATGGAAAACGTGATGACAATGATTCTCTTGAGAATATTGGCAATGGAGTAGTTGATTGGAGAAATCATTCCAAGGATCTGGAAAGCAACCAAGCTCTGTGAGAAATGAGAGAGACCATTTAACAGCATCAGCGTTGCAAGGTCCTTGTTGATCAGGGAGAGTGATAAACTGTCGCTGTGCTGTGACCTGTTAAACTCTGCGATGAAGAAAATCGGAAGAGTGAGAAAGAAGCCAACAACAGAGCAGTAGAACAGCACTGTCAGTTTATCCAGCTTCTTCTCATTGGTGGTTACAGCAGAGACATGCTCGCTTGGAGTGGAAGGTGGTGAGTGTGTTGGAGTCATGGACATTGGCAGGATTGGTGTGGAGGCCGCCGATTCGCTCCTGATGATGGCAAAGTTGTTTCTGAGGGTCTTACCCTGGGCAAGCTGGTTGAGGCCCTTTGATGCCTGGATGAAGAAATCATCATTGGCCTTTGCGGCGCCGCCGTTGCCAGTAATGCTCTCAAAGGTGAGGATCTTCTTGGCAAAGATGTTCTGAGAGACGAAAATGATCATCGAGCAGAAAGCAAAAAAGCATCCCTTGTGGAACAAGTCATCATTGATGGGTAGCTTGTGATTCTTGACGCAACTAAGCATGACACCAGACACCAATGGGATGAGGGTGATATATGTCTTGGCACTGAACTGGACACCAAAGACAAACCTGTAGATCAACACCGTGGTAATAGGTGACAATGCCTTGATGGTATGCACTAGAGAAACAGGGATGATGGAGGTGCTCTGATGCGATGCGATATGTCCGACAAATTGGAACATGCCCATAGGTAAAGTGGTCAAGAGCACAAACTTGGATGGCTTGAGGAAGTTGTTCCAGATGGAGTAGTCAGAAGAGTTGAGCCTTTCTGGGAATGTGCCCTTGGGGAACATCTCCACCAAGGAGTGCACCTTGTCCACATAGAGTGAGTTTGGGTTTATGCGGTGGTGTGTGTGAGAAGAGAACCTCTGCTGTGCGAGGTCATGGTTGCGCACCACCATAATGGTGATGAAACAAAATATGGCGTTGAGCACAAACTGAATCTCAGTTAGGGAGACCGGGTATTGGAAGTCTCTGAGGATGCTCTTGGTTGTGTTGCTGGAAACAACACTTGCGGCATACCAAAAGCCACACATGAACACCAGTTTCCAGTCGACAATGGGCATTACCGATTTGTAGGCACCAACACCGCTGCCCATACCGGACGTAGGGTGTTGTGGCATGTTTGGTTTCACCTTCCAAAGGTACAGCATGTCGTCAGATTGTTCACCGGTAGAATTATCCTGGTGAACACTCTCTTCGTTGTAATGGTGGTTCCCACCTGTTGAAAACCTCTGCAATGGCGAAGGAGATGGAGAGGGAGAGGGAGATCCCCGCTTCAGCCTTGCGTGATGTTGAAGGTGGTGTGCCTGAAAGTTGTGTGGGGGGAGGCTGGTGTCAGGAGCTGCTGAAGACGCGCGACTGTTGTAGGAGGACACGTCAAAAGCCGCAGGCTTCAATTTTTGTGGGTGATTCGGTTGATCTTGTAGAATGCCCATAAAGCGAACGTGTATGACTAGGACACCTGGCCACCACAATAAATGGAGAGAAAAGAAAACGCAAAGCGGTTAGGAAAAGCGAGCAGAGAAGAAACCTTTGGCCCCGTACTATAAGCGAATGAATAGACCGAGGAAGGGTGTCAAAAAGCTGCTAGAGTTGCCGGGGAGAAGTAGCCAACTACTAGTAGCAGTAGAACAAAAAAAGAAGAGGCAGAGCGAGTGACAGCCAACTAGTATGTTTTTATTAAAGACTAGTCAAATAAACAATCAAAAAGAAAAAGAGTATATCTTTTGCTATACTATGCTAGGGAGAGACAGAGAGACAGAGAGACAGAGAAAGTACAACATATCTACAGCAAACCTTTTTTTGGCGCCATACAAACACACCAACTAAAAAAAGACACCCTGCAAGAGCATCCAAAATTACAGCCTCCTGCTAGAAAACCTAATAAGATCTCGTGTACGCACAGCATAAGCAGGGAAAAAGAAATCCAGGATCGACCAAGTACGGCGATCGGCGCTGCACGTCCTGAAATTGCTACGTACTCTGACCTGTTTTGATTTCCACATTGGGCAGCACTCGAGGAACGCACCGCTGCACGTTGCGGAGTGATGCAAAGCCCCCCTTCCACCTAGTTGGGGGTACGGAGAGAGAGAGAGGTGCACAGCAGGCACGGCGGCACCACGGACACTATTGTCGAAAGGTTGACGTTCCCCTGCTTAGCTCCTCTTGAGTCGCTTCTCGGTGCTCTTGTTACCCGGACCGTTGCCGTGGAACTGGTGTGATAGATGCTTGAAGGCGCCCTTCTGGGTAAGCTCCCTGCCGTCGGTGTCCTTATACACCAGCTTGACCTGCGGGTTGTAGTGCTGCAGCCTCTGCTGTTGGAGCTTTGTATTGAGGGCAACCTTGCGGTCGTTGTCATACTGGAGCAACCTCTCTCTGTCCTGAGGAGTGATGTTTGGGTCGTTCAATGCGGCCTCTATCTGGGGATCTGACTTGAGAGTGGCAGCTACGGGCATTGTCAACCCATATCCGACCGAGGATAGCGTTGTGTTGTTCTTCTGCTTGGCCGCTACCCCGTCTCCTGCTGGTGCTCCTGCTGTTGTCGCTGCACTCCCTGCACTCGCTTTGAGTATGCCACGAGAGCCTAAAAGACCCAGCATCGCTCCAAGTCCATTTCCGGTAGCCTCCTCTCCAAAAACGGAGGAGGAATGTGCGTGGGGTGATGCGGGCTTATCATGAATTTCATTATCACCACCATCTGTTAGATCTGGCTGCTCAATGGTAATGCCATTACCTACTGCATCCTTCTTGGCGACGACGTCACTTTCTTCATCTTGGTCACGTGACTGTTGTTCTGCTTGTGAACTATGTGTTGTTTCTATGCCTGGCTGTGTCTTTTGCAATGCTAATGATGAGTTGGGGCCCTCTTCATCTCCATCTTCATCCAGCATATCGGTCGAGGCCTTCTCGTCGATAACTGTGTTTGGTGTCAAGGAGCTCAAAAATGACTCCGTTTCATCTATCACCAAGTCATCCTTCTGCTCAACGAAATCCTGCTCGGTATCCATGGAATTCAACTTGGACTCTTCCCAATCCACCTTCATACGCTTCTTAAGGGCCTGTCGCCTCTTGAGTTCCATCAGAGTCTGTAATTCTTCGTCATCTCCATCTTCATCATCTCCACCGAGGTCAACATGCCGTCTGAGATCTGTCTCATCAGGAACTTCAACCGTTATATTGTTGTTTCCATCTTCTTCATCTTCATCTAGCCTCCTCTTTCTGGAACTGCTTTTGCTTTTTTCCTTCTTACGCTTCTTCATCTTCACAGGCTTTAGTTGCTGGTAATCACCTCCCACCAAGATCACCTCCCCATCGCCCTGTTCTTCCTCTTCAAACATCACCACCTTTTTGGTTCCTTTCGATTTCCTCTGTGCTTCCTCTTGTTGCTGTTCTTTTAGTGTCTGCATGGATATGCTAGAGCCATTGAGAATGAACCCACTTTCCTCGCCATCTTCCATCGGAGAATCCTCATCAATTTCAAAACTAGTAAGTTTCTTGCCTTTTCCCAATTTGTTTCTCAGATTCTCCTCGTCCGCCTTCTTGGCTACAAGAGCCTCTGATACCAGCTCATCGTCCTGATCTTCTTCATCGCCATCCAGCAACGATTTATCTTTGAGGGTGAGTACAATCTCCTCACCACCATTACCGATCTCTTTCAGCGAATGTCCGACTTTGATTCCTTTCAAATCAGCTGAAGAGTAATCATCTCCCTGTATCTTGACCTCGTTTTGTAACGCTGGGGTGTCTGATATGCGACTGGTGGGAGTCTGTGCCACCCTGGCTTTGCTCAACCCGCTCAACCAATCATCTGTGCTACCTTCATTCTCATCTTCATCTAGCAACGTCTTACCTCTCGGGGCTGGCATTGTACTAGCTGTAGCGTTTCTTTATAATTCCCACAAGTTTCATTTACCCCAGTCGCATCTCTTTTTGATCCATCTTATCTATATAGATACATAGAATGCAGGTGAAAAATCCGGAGAACTTGAGCCGTGCACTACATACGCCATGAGAATCTCTGAACTGAACTTCAACTCTTATGATAATAATATACACTACACATCGATAAAGAAGCATGTCACTATGTCTACACGATGATTTATCATCTGTCCATATACCCTTTGGATATTACGCGTTGATTGCCACCTTACCCTCTGCTGTGTCAGGAAACTGATCTAACTTGATCTGCTTCACGGCAGTATGCCAATCCAACCCTTGCAGCAGCCCCTGTGCAACAGGGTTAAGGTAGAAGGATCTGAACTCTCCCAGAGAATAATCGCTATCATTGTATGCATCACCGCCAGCCATCAATCCTCGTTTTTCTAACTGACAGTATACTAATGGTATGGGAGCAGCATCAAAATCTATCCTGCCCTGTTTGGTGAATTTTGTAGGGGCCACAATCATGAAAAATACCCTATTCCTGTCCTTCTCGGGCACGTTATTGGAGTACGTGCCGTTAATCTCCCTTACTATCCTTGCATCTATGCCTAATCGCCCATAGCATTTACATTGCACTAACAGACTCACTGTGAGTTTGTCCTTTGAACTTCCCTGAATTAGGGGTCTCACCTTCAACCCATCGGCTGTTACCGGAATCTCCTCATGCTGTGATGCAGTCATTGGCGGAATCCGCACAAACTGAGATAAGTCCCAGCTGGCCCTGATGTCAACCCCTCGATCGTGCGCTCCTCCTTGGTGAATGATGTCCGAAAGAGCGAAATGTTGCCTCAAAAACTCTAGTGTCGAGAGTTCATACAGATTGCCTTGAAACACAGTTGACTTTATGGATATTTCTGCACTGCGGGCATAGCTCAGATACGCTGGGAAACCAGGATACCTTGCCAAAATTCTGTTTATGCCCTTCTCTGCTGGCTTGCGGGTTGTGCGTTTGAAAGGTGCAGAGCTCAGCAGGATGCCCTCATCTGTGGATGGAGTGATCTTGAGACTGCTCGATCTTTTTTCTGCCCTGGGCTTCCTCGAGGACTTTTTCCTTTTCAAGGGGGTCTCTGGAGTATCTATTAGACTGCTGTGTATAAATGTGCTTGTAGAAAAATATGCAGTACGTGTTGATAACCGTCTTCCGACATATAGCGGCTGTAGTGTTAGCCTGAAGAACATCATCAGGCGGTATTGGTATCACCGACAAATATCTCCTCTCTGATTCCGAACACTTATAGCTCAGGCATTCCAAACGCTGGAAATTGGTGGCAGTCTTTGTATTAGATGACTAAAATCTTTTCCCAGCAAAATATAGCAATGTTCCCTCTTTTTTTTTCATATCACCCGTTACTCACTATGCAATCCTCTTCTCCCAATACGTCGCGCTGCAGGCGCGTTATAGAAATTACGTGTGAGTGCTGCATGGGGTTTAAGTGGGGTGTAGACGGATTCGAGACTGTCGGAGGAAAATTGAAAGGAAAGATGGCACATAAACCATTTGGATAACACGAATGAGACCTCAGACCGCTATTTCTTGAGGCTCTGACTTATTTATTTTTATTTGTAAAGTGTCCCATCGATAGTGCATCAGTTGTTCTTCTCGCTATTGCACACTTTGTTCGATACCCATTGTCGAAAGCATTATGTCAATAAACAGAAAGCAGTCCACATCCTCTGCTGTGTCAATAACGGAACCCATTGTGAGTGCTTCCAAACCCAATGGAAACCTGTTGACACAGGAGGCATCATTAGAGGTGTCCAACAAAGAGATAGAACAGGGAAGCACAGTATTTGAGGTGGCATCAAAACTAGAGGCATCCTTGGAGAAGCTGGTAAGTATCGACTTTTTGGAAAGCTTGATCTGGAGTAGCTTGCAACCTCTATTTTGGGTTTTCCCCTGTATTAACATTGACATGCTAAACAGTTGACTCAGATAAATACATCAGATAAAGAGCTCAATGATAAATGTGAGTATATGCTGAGGCTCCAATGAATGGGTTGGCTGCTGGTTATGCGTTGCCAGCTCTTGCCGTGGGGATTCTGCCAAGGGTTACTAACATACGCTCCGCGTAATAGTTGAGAGTCTTTCGAACAGGATACTGAAGATGGAAAGTTCTCTATCTTCTGCTAGAAACGGTGACGTCAACGAAACTACTGGGGTATAATGACGCAATGACATGAGAGGATATTAAGGTTCAATCTGAAGGGAGTCTCTCCCGGCAAGCATCACAACACGGCACAGATGCCAGGCTGCCTCTTGCCATAGCATGTACTATATACATAATTATTCGCGCTTTAATGTATGGCGCATTCATATTAATCACAAGGAAATCGTTTCTTCCTGTTAATGTATTTGTGGTTGTAAGCCTTGCACTTATCTATAATATCCAACTCCATATGATCTGTGTGTCTTCCACTGTACGCAAATATTAGAAAGTATGGAGAGAGTGGGCGATGAGTGGTGCACCTACATATTTTTCAGGCACGATTATAATGTATGGGGAGGGAAGAGATACTCATGCAGGCGACAATGTGTTGAAAGCGTGGTGATAAGTATACATTGACGGGTTGATATCTTAATTGGTGATGTTTTATTAGGTGTGTTGGTTTTTTATAATGAGCAAAGTGAGAAAGTCCAAAAATCAGCTGCGGCGCGAGAGAGCCAAGCTCAAGAAGAATGCCACTGATGATAGCGAACGGAAAGAGGAGAGCCAGGAGGTAGGATCGACAGAAAACACAACGACACAGCAGACAAACCCAGGAGAACTGTCGCATAAAAATGATGACAAGAACGTGTATGATGATGGGTTGGAGGGGGCGGCCGGTGCTGATGATGAGGTGGTAGTTGAGAGCATGGATATGGATGTGGAGAGAGCTCTGGAAGATCCCAACTTTGCGTCGTTCAGAGATGTTCTCAACAAGTTTCCTGCGGTTGTGGCGAACGATGACGACGATGCCACTTCCAATGGTGCAAAAGTGTTCTATAGCGATGATGAAAAGGATGGTGATATTGATGAGGATTCTGAGTATGACGAAGCTGAAGATGAGAGAGAAACATCCAGACGTCAGCTAAGAAGGCGACACAAGATCCCACTTGCCGTTCTCAAAGCAGAGTCTAGGCGACCACAGGCAGTTGAATGGTTTGACGCAGATGCCCCTGACCCACATTTCTTGATATACCTCAAGTCGCAGCGCAACGCAGTCCCCGTACCAGCCCATTGGCAGGCTAAGAGGGACTACCTTTCGAGCAAAAGGGGCTCTGAAAAGGAACGATTCCAGCTGCCCCAATTCATAGTGGATACGGGAATAGTTGATATGAGAGATACCACGAAAGAAGATGAATCAACCTTAAAGCAAAGGACGAGAGAGAGAGTACAGCCCAAAATGGGGAGGCTTGACATCGACTACCAGAAGTTGCATGATGCTTTCTTCAAGTTCGGCACCAAGCCACAGATGTTAGCCTATGGTGATGTATATTATGAGGGCAGGGAGTCTGCACCAATTGACCTGACAGAATTCCAGCCAGGAAAGATATCCCCAGAGTTAAGAGAAGCGCTTGGAATTTCATCTACTGCCCCACCGCCTTGGATGATCATGATGCAAAGGCTAGGTCCACCTCCCAGCTATCCTCATATGAAAATCACAATCAGCGGTAATGGCCCCTTGAATGGCAGTAGTGAATCTGCTCCTGTGAACATTGGTAACCCTATAGAAAAGATGAAATGGGGCGCATTGGAGTCGGACGAAGAGGAGGAGGAGGAGGAGGAGGAGGAGGAGGAAGAGGAGGGGGAATATGACCAAGATGCAGGTGAAATGGCTGACGATTATCAGGCCGAATATGAGCAGAGCGATGTGGAAGAAAGTCACACACTTGCCGAAGATAACGATATGCCGATTTTGTCGTTTGGACGTGATAGGCCAGACATGGAAGTTCAGGCTACAGAAGATACGGAGGAAGACGAATCAAGACCCCTCTATCAGGTCTTGGAGGAGACCACCGTACGTGGAGCAGGTTTCATGGGACAGCAATCAATGGGGTACAATCTTCAAGGGAAACCGGGAGCAGCAAAGCCGGAACAAGACTCACAGGAACAAGACTCTAAGAGGAGGAGAACTGATTCACGCCCTTCAAATGGCAGGGAAAGAGATGCTGGAAGGGACAGGAACGAAAAGTTCAAATTTTAGCAGGAGCAGATACAACTCCTACGTCTCCGGCTTTCTGGCTATTTATGTCATCTCATAGCCGTTAATAATAATATAATGACGAAGGAAGTCGAGAAGTAAATTGAGGAGTCTAACTATCTCCTCCCCCTATATATATGTAACTGTACATACCGGTTTTTTGGTCTTAGACATGTTGTGCACCACCCAATTTCTTCTCTCTTCACTGCCTGGCAATACGATAATTTATTTAAATGCAGTTACATTTTTTGCAGCCTCTTCTTATCTTCAGTCACCAGTCAAGAGCCATTTTCCAGTTGGCTCATATTAGGGGGCGTCTTTCTGGAGACATTTTGGTATACTGTTATAGAATTTGTTACAATCATCTCTCTTTCGGAGATGGGCAGTAAAGACAAACGGCTTAGAGTTGATGATGGTGATGCAGATGCAAAGCGCCATAAATCTGGCAGGGAGAGTCATCGGTCAAAGGCGGTGGAGATAGATTCAAGTTCGTCTGATGGTGTTTCCTCCAGTGGCAGCGAAGGCGTCTTATCTGAGGCTGCTGGTGGAAGCCCGTCTCAAGTGGACGAAATTCACTTGGAGATAGTGGATATCATTGGGCTGGAACGTGCTGTTACCAATCTTCAGGCTTCTGTGAAGGCCATAATCGAGGATTCTCCTGATTATGAGGAACTCACCAAGTTTATGCAAAATATTCAGTCAGCACATCCAGAAATGGACAGCGACGGATACGATGAAATTGCGGCTATTCTCAACCGGACCAACAAGGTTCAGCTTGCTGCAAAACTGAAGAGTGCATATAAGCAGGGTAAACTATCACTATTTGACAAAATTCGAAGAAGCGAGAATGTATCGATATCGGGTCTGATGAATGCTAATTTGAATTTGTTGAAGGACCTCGATTTGAAGACAGACGATAGCACAACCTCCACAAGTGGCGAAAACACGTCGAGTGACAGGGATGGGAAGTATCCACCTCCCTTGCCCCCAATACACGATAAGGCTCTTTTTTCCCGTGTGTTCGTCCACAAATCGGTTTCTAACAATAAGACCCATCTTTCTGAACGCGAAAAGGTGCACGCACACAATGAACGTCTTGAGTTTCTTGGTGACTCTGTGCTCAACAACACTGTTACCTTGATCCTGTTCGACGAATTTGGAGATCTTCGTGAAGGTGATTTGTCGCGCATGAGAGCGGAGATTGTGAAGAATGCCTCTATCCTGAAATTCTCTGAAATGTACGGCTTTGACAAAAGGCTGTTGATGGAAAAAGATGTCTCCTTTAATGAGGGGGATCGCAAGATATATGCAGATGTGTTTGAAGCATACGTCGGGGCTCTATCAATGGAAGCAGGAAATGACATATCGCACATCAGGGAGTGGATTTCCAAACTTGTTGCTCCCATCATAAGGGGTTTCAGGAATTCAGGCAACAAGTCACTTGATGCACTCAATCGTAATGCAAAGAGCGACTTATATGGTCTAATTGGTAGTGCCGCATCTCCTCCACGTTATGTCACCCTCCAGGAAGGAGACGGTCAAGACTTAGAGTTTATTGTTGCGTGTGAGATGGAAGGCAAGGTTATTGGTAAAGGACAGGCTCCCAATCTCAGAGATGCGGGATTACGGGCGGCCATGGATGTGTTGAAAAACAAACCGTTGTTGAGCCAATTGAGTCTGATACGGCGCCAAACTCCCCGTAATGTTTCTGTTATTAGGCAGTCAGAGATGCCCCCTCCCAAGGTGGAAACCAAAAACAAGGTGAATAACAAAGAGCCTCATCCTCAACAGAAACGACTCCAGTTACCTGTGCATGTGTCGAATGCTGCAAACTCAGTTGTGGACTCAGACGCAAAGGACAGGCTATATGGCAAGCTATCCAAAAGGAACATCCAGCCAGTATATAAGGCCAAGGCGGTCGCTGAGGGGTTTAGCTGTACCTTGATAGTGAACGATGTCCCATTGGTGGTTGCAGTTGATCCCAGCAAAAAGCGAGCATCGCAGCGATGCGCCATGTTCGTTCTCAACAATGAGTATATTTTGGAGCAGGCTGATGTTAAGCAGACTTAAACACAGAATAGCAAAGGAACCAATTCATTTGTGTATAAGGGGGGGCTTTTTTTGGTTCGCGATACCTAAAAAAAAGTCCCTCTTCATAGGCCAATGTACAAGGTTGACTATTGCGTTGGCACAACTGCATGGTGTGGGCACTTGTAGAAGGCTTCATATCAACTGTTTTACATTTTGGTGGCCGGTTTGTTCTTTTCTTTCTTTGGTGAATTTATTATCTTTTTCGTTATCTAGAGATGAATAAATGATGAATACTTATGACATCCCACATCCATATGGGGCTCAATCCCTGCTTCTGCTTCTTTGCTCAGGGTCCAAAAATTCTAAATTTCTAATCTTCTTCTATGCGAACGACAAGTAAGTAGCAGCCTTCTCATCTGTTATCTTATCAATCTTTGCGCCGAAGCTTCCCACACACTTGGCCATCGTCGGCGACGACCTGGAGATGACATCTGTGAAGTAAAAGTTTTCGATTGGGTTCTTGAGTGGCACCCCGGCTGATGTGATACCCTGCTTGGTGAGGGCACTGACGAAACCGAGCTGAGCAATCTCCTGGGATGCTGGCTCAACAACATCGTGACGCAGGAGATGTGGAGCAACCTCTGCGAGTCTGGAGCGCATCTGGTAAATGTTTTCATATGGAAGGGCCTCTCCAAGGTACTCGGAAAGGGCTCTCACGATCATCCAGTCCTCTCTGGCAACACCTGGAGCATTGGTAGCGGCACGCGTCACCTGTGCTCTTCCCTCGGTGTTCACAAAAGTGGCAGACTTCTCAGTGTATGCGCTACCTGGCAAGATGACGTCGGCAAAGGAGGCACCGACATCACCATGGTGACCCTGGTATACCACGAAGGCGTCCTTGGGGATGTCAGCAGCCTTGACCTCATCTGCACCCAAGAGGTAGATGAACTTTGGCTTGGTGGCAGCAACTTCTGGAGACTGTGACACAAATCCAACGTCGAAGGCACCGGCACGGGAGGCCTCGCGCTGGAGCACGTTGTAACCGTTCCACTCTGGGGTGTTGAAGTTAGCCTTGGAGGAAACAAAGCGGCCAATGGTGTCAAAGACGGCCTTGGAGTCTTCGCTCTCCACGACGCCGGAGCCAACGATGATGAGTGGGTTCTTGGCAGCAGCAAGCTTCTTGCCAACGTCACCAGCAAGGGCAGTCTTGAGGGCCTTGGCATCAGTGCCAACGTGGTTGAGGTCAAAGGTGGAGTCAAACTCGGCACCAACGTGGTGCACCTCGAGGCCGGAGCGGAGCCACACGGATCTGATTCTGGCGTTGAGAACTGCAGCCTCGTGTCTTGGGTTGGTTCCGACAAGGAGGATCTGGTCAGCATCGTTGATTCCCTCGATGGTGGAGTTGAAGATGTAGTTTGAACGGAAGTCAACACCGTGGGCTGGGACGGCCTCTGCGGCGGCGATGTCGGTGGCGACGTTCTCAGAGCCAAGTCTGTTGACCAAGTCCTTGAGGGCCACCATGGACTCAACGTCGGAAAGGGCGCCGGAAATAGCCTTGAGCTCGTTTCCCTGTGGCTTTATCTCAGCATAGGCCTTGGCAATGGTGGCAAGAGCCTCATCCCAGGTGGCATCGATAAAGGTGTTGCCGCTCTTGATCAAGGGCTTTGTCAGTCTCTGTGTCTTCAAACCATCACATGCAAATCTGGTCTTGTCAGAAATCCACTCCTCGTTTATCTCGTCGTTGAGCCTTGGCAAAACACGCATAACCTCAATACCTCTGGTGTCGACTCTCACTGCAGAGCCGAGGGCGTCCATAACGTCGATGGTCTCGGTTCTCTTGAGCTCCCATGGTCTAGCCCTGAAGGCATATGGCTTGGAGGTAAGGGCACCAACTGGGCACAGATCAATCACGTTGGCAGAAAGCTCAGAGTTGATGTTTCTCTCCACATAAGTGCCAATCTGCATGTCGTTACCACGGCCTGCAGAACCCATCTCGGGGGCACCGGCAACGTCGTTGAGGAATCTGACACATCTCGTGCAGTGGATGCACCTGTTCATGGAGGTCTTGATGAGAGGGCCAATGGCCTTGTTCTCCACAGCTCTCTTACCGGAGATCTCTCTGAAACGGCCACGGTCAGAGCCGTATCTGAGGGACTGCTCCTGGAGGTCACACTCACCACCTTGGTCACACACGGGGCAGTCGAGTGGGTGGTTCTCCAGCAACATCTCGGTGACACCCTCTCTGGCCTTCTTGATCTTGTCGGTGTCTGTCTTGACAACCATGCCCTGTTGGACGGGCATGGCACAGGAGGCGGCCAACTTGGGGGACCTCTCGATTTCAACGAGACACATACGGCAGTTACCTGCGATGGCCAGCTTGTCGTGGTAACAGTAACGGGGGATGGTGACACCCGCCTTGTCGGCGGCCTGGATGATCGAGGACCCAGCCTCAATCTGAACCTTCACACCATCAATGGTCACCTCAACCTCCTTGCGCACAACCCCAGCGCTGGAGAAGGCACGCAGCTGCCTGGACGACACCCGCGAGGCCGTCCTATAAATTGCAAGTCTGGCTAGCATGCCTATCTTAAACGGAATGATTATATATACGTGTCCGTGATAGAACAAGAAGTAAGACCCTTCTTTGGTGTTTTTTATTTTCCCTTAATGAATTGAAAGTTAAAAAAAAATGCTCCAAATATCGCCCCTCGATACTCTTGCTCTCGTTGTTCCTTCCTGCTCCTCAAGCTGTTTGGCTTCCGTCTCCTGCCCCCAACCCTCCCCCATCTGAGCCTAAAGGCTCTCTCTGCACTGGATTTTTCTGTGAGGTAAATCTGTCTTACGCTAACAAAATCATTGAGCTGTGATTGGCGATGCCTGGGACGTTGTGGTGGGGACACGCAGCTTGGTAATGGGGGGGGTTTTGGTGGGAGAGGGGAGAGTGGAAAGTGGAGGTGGGGGGCGCACTACCAAAGCCGTTGTAGTGTAACGGGAAGGAGAGTGGGAACAGTTGGGTGGGGGACTACCTTGTAGGATGGTGTAGTTGGATCAAGACACTATCATCACTATTTCCGGGGTATAAAGTATTTGGGTTGAAAATACTCACCATCTTGGGATCAATTAGTATCTCTCTATGGATGGCTCGAGTTTAATAACTCTACGGCAGACTCAGTGATATGACAACCCTGTAATGTACAATAACACGTTTAAACTAGTGAAACCCTACAAACCCTACCTTAGACGTGCAACCTTGGAGGACTTGCCACCATTCTGCTTGGGTGTCCCATCACTTTCAGCACCACTGGTATCCTCGCTCATCTTTCTCTTTCTGGAAGCGCGTGGAACCACATGGATGGGCTCATCTCCATCATCCGATAGAACCTCCTGGCCGCTGGCAGGCGCCGCCTCTGCTGCAGTAACATCAATAGGCTCCACAGATACATTGCGGCTAGTGGTGTTGCTTCCAATGGCACTGCCCCCAACGCTGACAGAGCCGTTGGCACCACCCTTGCCTGCCAGGTGACCTACAACGGTCTTCTTCCTCTTCATTGCATCTGGGCCCTCAAACTCTCTCGTGATGGCAAGCAGTAGAGTCGTTGCGCGCCGTCCAAGCTCCTGAGGCGTCCTCGACAAAAAGTACCAGTCAAACCTGAACAGCTCGCTTGCTTGGATCTCATCCTTGATAACCTTGTAGAGGTTCTTCCTCGATAAACCATGCTTGTTGATCATCAGCAACAGGAACCTATCCTCCAGATCAGAGTAGATCCTCTTGGAGTTGTTGGGAGGATATTGGATCGTCAGCTCCTGTAGAGGAGCCTTGTACTGTTTCACCTTCTGCGCCAAAAGCTCCTGCTGATGAACCAACTTCTGCAACTTCTGCTCACCTTGCTCAATCACAGACATGTACCTCTCATACCCATCAACCTCCATGTATCTCTCAGAGAACACTTTGGAGTACTTCTGCACATCGGCCGCTGTCTTGCTCTTGAGGTCACTGGCAATCAATTCGTAGTTGTCTCTCCCATATTTGGCACACGCATGCACAAAAGAGGTGAAGTCACGCTTCGACCAATTGCTAAACCCCTGTGAGATGTACTCCTCCTTGAGTGCAACCTCCTCCTCGGTCAATGGCACAGCATTGTTGACCCGCTGTTGTTCCTGTTTTCTCTTTTCCTTGAGCCTATCCTTCTTGCTCAGCTTTGGCGTGCCATCCTGCTTCTTCGAGGAGTCCTTCTCTTCTTCAGACATCAAAAACTCGTCGTCATCGCTACTATCCTCATTGCTATCACTGGCAACCTCAGACAGCGACACCTTGTAGTTGATTTTGCGCTTGTAGGCAAGCAGCTCCCTCTCGAACAGATCGCCTAACTCCTTTGGATAGAACTGGAAGTCAAGCATATTCACCCCCTTTGGCGCTCTAGGAGGACGCTGTGTCCTTGGTCCGGGAGACCCCTTTGACGACTGTAATACATCCTTGTAGTAGTTGTCTATCGAGTATGCATGTTCCTTTCTCTCTCTCTTGGTTGGGTTGATCCAGGCTAGCACAGGCCCCGTATCACGTTTTGCAAAGTTTTCTCCATTCCATTCATATGCCGAAGAGTCAGAGGTGAAGTTTTGCAGGTCATCAAGGCCGAGCTTGGAGTACTTGGCATTCAGCGTGGCGGTCTTGGCCTCACCTCTGCTAAGGATGGAATCGATATCGTCGTCAACAAGAGTTCCGCCACTGGTTTCCATCACCTTCTGAGCGCCATGCTGAATCATGCCAAGCAAATCATCCTTACTGTTACCAATGGTGGTGTTGGGGTTCTTGTTGGAGGAACGGCCTTGCTGAATCACAAGCTGGTCCAAACGCAGCTTCTGTGCAGCCCTCTCCAACACCTTTTCCTCGATGGCATTTTCAGTGACAAATCTGAAAACCCTCACCTGCTTTTTCTGACCGATTCTGTGCGCTCTGTCCATGGCTTGCAAATCAGCTTGTGGGTTCCAGTCTGAATCGTAGAGCACAACGATATCAGCAGAAGTCAAGTTGATACCCAGACCACCTGCTCGGGTGGTGAGCAAGAAGATGAACTTTGAAGAATCTGGCTTGTTGTACTCATCGATGGCTTGGATACGGTCCTCGTGGGAGGTGGAGCCGTCTATACGACAGTACTCAAACTCACGGAAGAAGCAGTAGTCCTCCAAAATATCCAACAAACGACTCATCTGGGAGAAAATCAGAACCCTGGAACCCTGCTCCTTCATCCTCTTGAGAAGCTTATCAAGAATGACCATCTTTCCGGAGTTGAACACAAGATGCTCATCTGTTGTATATGGCGGGCCAGGCTCGGCACCCTCAAATAGGTAAGGGTGGTTGCAGCACTTCCTCAACTGCATCACGATATTCAAGAGCCTTGTCTTGCCCTCCCTCTTTCCCACGGCACCATTCACAGCATCTATATCCTTCTGCAAGAGATTCTTATACCACTTGACCTGCATGTCTGACATACCAACATATATATTGGTCTCCTTCTTCGGCAAGAGAGACTTTTCCACATCGGACTTGACCCTACGCAACAAGAAAGGCGACAGCACCTTATGGAGCTGTTTCACCACCTGATCTTGATCCTCATCCTGGTTTTCAAACCATTGGTCGAATGCATCGGAGTCACCAAACACATCGGGCAGGATAAAGTTGAGCAGCGCCCACAACTCGTGGAGGTTGTTCTGTAGAGGTGTACCTGTGATGAGGAGTCTATTTCTGGAATAGAAGAGTCTGATGATCTGTGAAAGAGCACTCTCTTCGTTCTTGATCCTGTGTGCTTCGTCGATGATGATGTACTCCCAGCGGATTTTCTGAAGCTTGGACTTTTCTCTTATGACCATCTCGAAAGAGGTCACACAGACATCAAACCGGGCCTGGAGAAGTCTGTCGGTAATGAGGTCCTGTCTCTCATCCTTGTTACCTTGCAACACCAAAACGTCCACATCTGGCGTCCACTTTGCGAATTCTCTGCGCCAGTTGTCGAGCGTTGATTTCGGCACAATGACGATGAATGGCCCATCAATGTTTCGGGAATACCTCAGATATCCTAAGAAAGATATAGTCTGAAGGGTTTTTCCCAAACCCATTTCATCAGCCAGGATTCCAGAAAGGCTATTTTCGTATAGCGAGATGAGCCAGTTCAGGCCCTGAACCTGGTACTCTCTTAGCTTACCGTGGATGTATGAGGGGGACTCTGTGATGACGGTTGTCTCCTCCTCGAATTCCTCGTCATGCATGAGTTCAGCATCTTCTTCTTTCTCGGTCTTGCGACGTCTGCTGTTTGAAGATTTCTTTTGTGGTTTGGCCTTGGCCTTTGTATCTATTGATTTCAACAGCTTGGCGAGCTTGGGGTCCTTGGATGCGTTGACGTTGATGAAATGCCTGAACAAATCGGTGAGCCCCAAGAGATACTTGAAACGCTTCGTGGAGTCATCCACGTCGTTGAGCCTTTCTGTTTTCGCATCTTTTTCCAAGAGGAACCTTTTTCTCCTCTGCTCTGGCGTCTCTGATTGGAAGCTAGGAGCGGTCTAGAATAATGGGGCGAGAGTTAGGAGCTGATCAGTGAAAACAAATCCCCAAAAAAAAAAAAAACCCCAACGCGCGAAAACATCAGACCAATGGTTATGATCTATATCGCGTCATCACTCTGAGATGAAAACAGGGTGGCACTCCAGACGAAGCCGTTGCCAATGCTCACTTACCATGTTTGTATTTGAGGGATATTCCCACCACCCACTAGACGATCGGGTGAAATATTATAGATATATATATAATATTTATGGCGACGATCAATCTGAAAAATAAAATAAAAAACAGTGATGATATATATATCTATATATAGATGTATACATATATAGACCAACTGTGTATAACGGCAACACCGCAAAAGATCGTGATGCAACACTCCAGTAAGAAATATTCCTGCTCGTTTGCTATGTCCTTGGTGGGTTGTCTCTTTTTCCGTATTGACAACTTTTGCGTGGTATCTCTTCTCTCCCCGTGCACGCAGTGTGCATTCTCACTATGTGTGTATCGTATGCGAGGGAGACGCGTAGATAAGCTCGGATCTATCGAGGCTCAAGAACACGGCTGGATTAGTAGGGTGAAAGCAGGGAAGAAGAGAAAAGACAGGGGAAGGAAAGAGATGAGAATTGTGGGTTTTGATTGGTGTGCGCTGGTTTTGCCCAGGGTTTTAGTGTTGTGGGCTGTATTGGGAATCTGGTCGAAATCAAGGATGGAGTGAGTGGCCCAGAGCAGAGAAACGGAACATTGTCGTTATAGGTGCGTGCGTGTGGGATAGGACAGGATGGGACATACGGTCGGATTAGTAGGGGCAGCCCGGAATCGGCACCTCATCGCCCTATGTTAGCAGCCGGGAATTCACGTGGAAGGGGTCGGATTTGCCAGCAAAAGCCTCTTGGCCGGTGCGTACACGCATGGAAAAAGTAACGGTGCAGCTAACCGCCTGGAGCGCGAGAGATGCAAGGGTGGGGAAAAGCGTAAGGGGATTTTGAGCTGGGCACCATATCAGTAGTACACCATACTAATTAGTATGCGAGAACAGTACGCTAACTATGTACGCTAACTATGTACGCTAACTATGTACACCAGTACACGGTGCTGGGAGGACTCACTTAGCAGGACTGTACTGAGCAAGACTCCACTGTGTAAACAGTTCAATTCAATTCATATCCTTCAATGGAACTGTTTGATTATATTGTGATCTAAGTGCGTCTCTCATAGACACCCGCCCAGCTGGCTGCCTCCCTACCCACCGGCCCATCTATCAATGTCAAGGCGATCCAACGATGAAGCACTGGCATTCCACCAGGCAGTGTACTCTGAGGTGCAGAAGGTACCATATGGTAAGGTGACATCTTATGGTGAGTAATGTTGTTGCTATTTTTGCCACAATGTCAATTTTTCAGCTACTAATCCAGGCCAGGCCACATTGCCAAATTGATATCCCGTCCCCAGAACCCTCGTCAGGTTGGCCAGTCGCTCAAGCACCTGCCCCTGCATGGCTCATCTGACAGCGAGTTGGCCAGCGAGTTCAACTCTGCAACCGTGCCATGGTGGAGGGTGATATCCGCAGCAGGCGTTATTTCTCCAAGGGATAAAGCAGATGGTGTCAGGCGACAGGCTGAGAAGCTGGCTTCGGAGAATGTCGAGGTGCACGTCAATAGACAGGGCCAGAGTTGTGTGGATATGGGCCAATACGGCTGGTTCCCTGCAACCGAGTTTGACGATGATGATGATGATGATGATAGCGAGTGAAACCGTGGGCTCAATTGGTAAAAGCATTCCTAACATATATTCCTTATATGTATATATGGGGTACGTAACTTCAAAATCACCTTTATCTGACCGTCTCTTTACTCCTGTTTCTATTAAATCCCTGCGGCCTTATGTACACTTCATTGTCTACCCCATTCTGGGATGATCCACCTTCTCTTTTGCCATTACTGCGGCTGTTCTCACTGCCTCTCCTGCCAAAGTTCTTACCTTGCTTCCCCCTACCATGAGAATGAGAGTTCTTCCTCTGCCTGCTCCCGTTCTCGGCATTCATTTGGTTCTGTACCTTGGCGCTCTCCGCTGCCCACCATCTTTGGAACTCTTCCTCTTGCTGAATCTCAGCTAGGGAAGCTCTCTCCCTAGACACCCTCTGTCTCTCTTCCACTTTGTGCTGCTCTTCAAATATGATATCTGCTAGCGAGGGAGCAGGAACAGCAGCAGCAGCAGCAGGCGCCGTAGGCCGAGAAAGAGCAGGCATATAAAGAGGTTTGGGTGGTGTGGACTGACGCTGGATTTGCTTCATCGACGATGACGAATCTTGCCTGACAATTGGGGACAGCTCACTAGAGCTGCTCCCGGTAACCGGGGCGGTGCTCCATGGCTTCTCCGCTGTTACGCTGTTGTTCACCGCAACTGGGGGCTTGCTCTGTGTATTTGTCAATTCCTGTTTGATCCGTTCCTTCTGCGATAGACGGGGAATGTTGGCAAAGGCAATCTTCTTTGTGGGTGTGACGGATCCAGAGCCTGATGGTGACGTTCCAAGGCATGGGAGATCATCTTCTTGCATAAACGATGAAGGCGAAGATGCCCTAGAGGGTGTGTGAATCGCTGACCTCACGCCAGGAAGAGCAGGTGTCCACCTTGAGGGCGATGCGCTGGCGTTGATGCTCATGGGAGTGGCAGTGAAAGTCGCACTCAACGAAGAAGGGCTATGTCTCATTGGCGTAGCACTGTACGTGCTGCTCTGGTAGCTGCTCACCTCATTTGGAAGAGAATTGTTGATGTCAAAGGACACGGATTGTGGTGTGCTCACCTTTCTGGCTTGCGAAGCAGAAGAACGTCTTCTACTACTGGAAACCATTTGGAACTCACCCTCGGAATCATCAATCACTGAGCTATCGTTGATATCCACGACACTCAGGCCTTCCACGGTGGCCTTCAATGAAGGAGACATCATAGGAGATGACGACGACAATGGAGTTGGTGGCTTGCTGGAGAACGAGTTGGTGATATTCGACATCGGTTTGGCATTGGTTTTGACAGCAGATTTCCGTCTCTTCTTCTCAGTGGATGCGCTGCCGTTCTTCGTCTCATTATGAATTGCTGTATGATCAGCAACCTCGAAAATTGGCTCAAACGGTTTCAGCCCTCCGACGAAGTTGCTGTTGAAAGCCTCAGGGTCAAACAAGAACTGACGGATGAGCGGTGTGGAATTTTTCTCAAATATGCTAAGCCCACCCTTATCCACATCAGTCCTGGGTGAGTTCAACCGGTTGAACCATTTGAGACCAGTATCAATCCTGTTCATGAGATCGTGATTGTTTGCGCCTTCCGCCACCAACTCGTCAAAATCAGAGTCAAACAACATGGCCTCAAGGTTGCAGAAGACAAACCAAAGACATATCTCAAATAGTTTAGTAGCACGGCTATTGTGGGCATGCAACAGCAGCACACTTACATTCTCGGTGGTAATGAAGTCCTTGATCATCAGCTGACACTCCTCAAAGAGCGAGCTCAGCATCAGCTCATCTGCCGCCTCCATGACATCCAAAACAAAGTTGATGATGGAAGGTATATCCGAGGCCCCACACTCTTTATCAATCAGCTGATCGTAATGGGTTCCCCAAATGTGCCTGAGAACAACACCAAAGCATTTCTTGGTGATGTGAGGGAAAGAAATGACGTACTCCTGCTGCCCTCCATCCTCTGGATCGTACCATCTACGAGAAAACAAGGTGTCGAAATAAGGACTGCGGGCAGCTAGCATCGATGAGTTGCACTTGAGAGTTCCGTCTCCCAGCTCAACGATACAGTTGAAGATACTGGAGCAGTCCATTTGCTTCCCTGCATCTTCCTCACCAGTGCTAGCGGCTGCCAGCTGCTCAAGTAATTGGGGCAACGGGCGATATGGCTGAACCCAGCTGGAAGAGCTGGACACGCCAGAAACCTTTGCTAAAAGGTAGAAGTTTTTCCTTTCTGTGGCAGAGATCGGGGCTTTCTGAGTGCCAGCTCCAATCGCGTCATACAACTTGTCCGTGTACATATAATGCACCAACAGGAGGATCAACCACCTGTCGCAGATATCACCGGAAAAGATAAGAGTGCGAGTCTGTGGCTCGTATGAGATGGCAATGCCATCTTCGAGAATATCATCACCTCCATTCAGAAGCTTATCCAGCACCGCGCTGCGGCTACGGAGAATAAACTGGTGCGCCCAAAAACTGAAGGGAACTAATCCCTCATCAACACGGCCGGGTGCCACCGTGATCTTGATATCGTACCTTTTTCCAGACGACGAGTCATTACCACCATTCCAGGGATCCACACGGCTGAGATCTTTGTACACTTGGGAGAATACCTCGTTGCTCATTCCATGGCATTTCCTATATGCTGATTTCAGCAAATTCCTTTGGTTTAGCCTCTTTGAATTGTTTTGGCTCCCCCATCTCCTCTTGTGAGACGCAAAAAGACGATCATATTTCACCATGTCTTCCACTTCCACGGTCTCTTCATCTTCACCACCTGCAGTTGATTCATCATCTCCAAGAACGAAGTCACAGGATACGGAACGCTCTGCCTCATCGTCAGTGCTTCCATCTTCAAGCTCAAGCATCGGCGATAGCTTTGAAATGTCAAAAAAGACAGAGTTCTTCTGTATGTTCATCTCCACGGGGTCCACGTCGTCTCTGATGAAGGCAAAAGTGGAGAAGAGAGGATCGCAAAATACCCTCGCGATCTTGTGCAATTTGAGCAGTTTGGAGAACTTGAACTCCTTGGCTTTGCTAACAGGCGATGCACGTCTGGTTCTCTTGTATACGGAACCATCCTTGACACTGATTATGACAGAACCATCGTTTCCCATGTCTACGTGAATACACCTGAGGTGATCTTTGGTGGCGCTCCACACTGGCGTGTATCTCGCGTTTTTCTGGAAATCGGCTGAGGTCTTCCAGGAACGGTCAACCGCTAGCTGTACCACATCACCGTCATCGTATAGGATCAACAGCAGGTCATTGCTCCTCGTGACCAATTTCAGAATGCTCCTCCTCCTTGACTGAGCCTTGGGTTTGAAGGAATCAAACGAGCCATCATACGTCTTTGCGAACAGCGGCGGCTGTGTCTTTGCGTGGTAGCCCCCGGTATATACATGCATTTCGTCCGTGGAGAGTAATATGAACATGGCCGTCTCGTTACACACGGCATGTTTTATTGTACCGTAGTCAAACATTAGCCTTTTAGGGGTGCTCTGGATAACACCTTTGACACCGTTGTGCTTGATGGACTCACCCACGGAGGATAGACCCATCTGGCCAACGTTGAGCCCCCATACAAAAACGTTCGAGGAGGTATATGCCATGGAGTGAATTCTAGAACACGACACACCAATGATGCGCTCGTTGTGAGATCTTTTCTTAAGATCACCTGTCAACAGTTCCTGTGGAGATGTGGATATGGGCTCTAGCTGCTGCCTAGAGGCGTCAAGTTCTGTATAGTAGCCTAGTTGACCAAAGGAGTTCAACCCCCACGTCCACACGGACGATCCATCACTACACACATTGTGGTCGTCTGATATTTCGATATGGATAACGTGAGTCTGTGCAAAGGCCGGTATGGGTGTAAAATTGAGCTGTGGCTTGACATTGCCCAGTCCCAGCCTACCCTTGGTGCCTATTCCAGTGGTAAAGATATTAGCCTCTGAATCTGTGGTGAGGACTACGGTATGAGACTTGGACAACCTGACATCTCTGATGCGTGGTGGCTTCAACATTTCAGCTATGGAGGAATGGTGCTCTGGGTCTCCATAGTTTAACTTGAGACTCTCGGGGGTAACTTTGATGGGAGAGGCTCTATCTTTGGAGTCGCCACATCCCAGGTTGTTATTGACATTAGAGCCCAGCATCAGCAACGCAGAACCGCCCCTATCGGTACTGAACCAGTCGTGGGTTAGATGATTCCACCTCTTTGCATTCAGCTCGTTTTCTTGCAGGAATCTTTTCTGTAGGTTGATTTCTTTGAGGCTGTACTTATTCTTATGGGAGCCGGGGTCTATTTTGCCAACGCTCTCTGGGAAGGAGAGCAACCTCTTGAGATCATTTTCACTGCTCAACAGGTCCAGTGGGGTGAACCCCTCTCTGTCCTTTTGCTTGATGAGAGAATCATTGGCCTGTGCCAGGAGGATCTTCGCCACTATGAAGTTTCTGGCGAAGATGGCGTAATGCAGACAATTCCATTTGTTCTCGTAGTCTGTGATCAAAATGTTAAGGTTCGGGTTCTTGAGGATCCGGTTGAGGTAGTCGTGCCTGTTTGTGAGGCAGATGATATGGAGTATGGAACGGCCGTAGATATCTCTCCGGTTGAGCTGTTCCTTGGTCAACGTTGCAAGGACAAGTGACACATTCTTTCCCGCTGGATTATTTACGGTTGCCGTTTTGGTCGTAGGCTCTGTGGTGGCGGCATTCGCGGCGCCTGGTGGCACCATCTTCTTATGTGGAGTGAAGGCGAGTGACTGAGAGAGGAGAGACGGTTAGTGCATGCTTAGACGGTCAACTGGGAAACGAACGAAACACTCACTTTAAAACATTTTGTGGGTGACCCTTTAGCAGTTCAGGATGTTAATCACGTAATGCACAGTACAGTAAAGTCCAAACTCAAATAAATAACAGGCACACATACACACACACATACACAGCTAACGGCAGCAGGCTGTAGTAACCTCATCTTTTTTTTTGACACCATCGTTCCCCCCATACTAAATGCGTCTCACAGAGAGAGATGAGCAGTCGTGCGGTTCCCCGATGTGTGTGCTACATAAGAACGTGGTTTTAATGTAGGCGAGCGCGTTTTGACACATGGAGGTTGACGTGAAGAAAGGAATTGGAGAGATAGAGGTCTATATAAGCATTCTTGAGATTCGTGGATGGTGTGGTTTGCAGGAAGTGTTAGTCCATCAATAGTGGTTGTGTCGAGGTGATCACTGAGAAGTGGACAAGTCTAGTAGACTTAGTGAAGTTAAGCTGGAAGAGGTAGTGAAGGGCACACCAACAGAGATGGTTACGAAACGAGGGGGGACTGTAGTGTGTTTCCTTGAGGGCCTGGTGTGTGACTTTGTATTGTGTTTATGCATAAATTGTAGAAATAAGATGATTGTATTTTGGGTGTACCGTTTCTCTCTTTGGCTCGCTCTCTATTTCTCTGTGTGTGTGTGGAGTATGGGCACCTTTCTCCGCGTCGGTAGTGCAGAACCCCACTTTATGCTCCCCTGGAGAAAATTAGTTGGTGAACTTCGCAGAGGGAGATAAGGTGTAGATAGTGCAGTTATTCGCCAGTCAATACTGGTATGAACGAGTGGCAGTTGTTTTCTAATAAAACATAGCCAATAGTTTGATTTGCTTTTTAACTGAATCCTTCTCTATGACATCTAATTGTGGTTCTTCTGCTTCTTGAAAGAGTACCGACAAGGACCCGTCTTGAGAGACCTAGACTGCACACTGAAAGGGCACACACACCTCCTCAATCATAGGCATACAATAATTATTCAAAAGATGTCGTTCTTTCTCAACCAGAATAACCTCGTGAGCCAAGAAGTGGATCCCGAGAAGCTGAAGCTTGCAGAGGTGCATTTTGATGCCATGGCCGCAACTTTCAACACGTAAGTGTCCTGTTCTTTTTTTCTGCTATTTGAGCTGAGACAGCAGGCATTGTCACACACACACACATACTAACGAGCGTCGCAGCCTCTTGAAAGGATGTCAACGCAAGTGTATCCCTCACGAGTATGGTGAGGCAGAGTTGAACAAGGGTGAAGAGACATGTGTGGACAGATGTGTAGCCAAGTTCATGCAGGCCAACAAGATAATAGGAATGTATGCCCAGTCAATAAGGCTTGACTCCACAGATATGCTTGTATATGAGAGGATAAAGCGTGACTACTGTCAGGGTGACGAGAGACGATGATAATTGGGTCATTACCAGGGAACATAACGAATACAAAAACCTGTATATAGCTAATGAAAAAGGTTAGACGATAAGAAACGACTCATAGCATTACACTCTCATACTACTACACTATCATACCGGTAACATGTATCGGCCCAATGTTCAGGGTTCGGAGCAATTGCCAAGCATTGGAGCGTTGTAGATCTGCCTACATTTATATCATGTGAATCTATGCAAGGGAACCTCTCAAGATACTGCGCACGAAACTTACTATTAAATGGTGAGATGGTTATATATAAAAAGCGTTATATTGTACAGTTACCAGTAGACACCCTATAGTGGGAGAATATGTCAATACGTATACAAAACAAAAAAATATGGAAAAAAAAAACTAGCAGACAAGCAGCCATGTTGACGATACAAAACAAAAGAAAGTAAAAGGAAGCATTCTGCTATTTTCAATCTCATAAAGAGATTTCCTTTATAGTACACTTGGCAAGCCCATCCATGGAGCCACCATAAGACTCAGCAGCAGTCGATTTACTGCTGGGACTTGAGGTACTCAGCCTTCTCAAGCTCGTATCTCTTCTTGTCAGCCTCGGCCTTGGCCTCGTATGGAGCCTTTCCAAGGGCGTCAAGAGCCTTCCATCTCTCACCGAGGAGCTTACCGATCTGACCGAAAGCGATACCCGGGTTCTCAGCACGGACAACATCTCTCTGCTCGTTGGCAAAGAACATGTAGGCAGAGAGGGATCTCTTTGGGGCGTTTGGGTCTATAGATATTGAGGTTAGCAAAAAGAGAAAAACAACTGGAGATCGTCAACGACAACAACCAACCAACAACAGCAACAAAAACAACAACGTTCAACGACGTAATCACTTACCCTTCTTCTTTCTCTGTCCTCTAACTCTGCGTTCAGCCATTTTGATGATATTTACTGTAATGTGGTGGTTAGTAACAAGGTATTCTGAGAGACAACAAAAATATAGGAGACAGCCACCAAGATATAGGGGAAGCCAAGCACCTTGGGTATGGGAGGAAGCATCCACCCACCACTGCGCGAGAGAGAAGGTAAACAAACAACCAGCGCGACACAACACAACACAACACACTGCACTGCAAAGGCACCAGCAATACGCGGTCCTGCAAGTCGCGGTCAAAATGTAGTAAGTGTCTCGCTCAAATTCAGTCGCATGCACACGTTTTCCCCTCAACAGTGGGACGAGTCCCGCTTCCAGAACTGCCAAGTAGGTGCCTCTGACTAAGTAGGGCAAGAGCAGTTTCCGCTCTCTCTGTCTGCATAGGCAGCACACGCTCTCACATATCCACCACGCATACATATGGCCCACCCGACATACAACCAACCCCAAGAGCATGGACCCACATTTAGCATGCAATCCCATATACTGTGGGTGTATGTATGGTCAGCATAGCTAGTTAAGCAGGGGCCGCTGACCCATAGTAGAGAGCCTTTCCTTGCCTGACACTCGGGTATGTATGGTAGGTGTGGTGGTGGCCCACGTCCCCTACAGACCCCCTCTCCCAGCAAATCAGGGAGCAGGGTGAAATGGGCCCAAGCCAAAAAAATACCCAGAATGAGCAGTCAAAAGAATTGGAATATAAAATTTCCAAAACCTTGCTCTATATCCATGGTAAATGTCTGTGTAGCAGATGTGGAGAGCTGTGTAAATATGCGTTGCGGTGCTGTCGTTGTAGAGTCCTATCTGTAGCAAAGGGATTCAACGAAATTGCCCCCAATTGAGGGTAGCGAGTCGGAAAAAATGCCAGCAACGAAGGAACTCCTCTGTTTGACTCCTCTGAGCATTGCTTTGCTCTCTCCTGTGACTGTACAAATATATATTTGGACGTATGTGTCTTGCATGCAAGACTGTATTGATGTACTCACATAGTTAACTATTTGTATGGGGAAATCCTACTGAGGTGTAGATGCTAACAAAATTATTAGTACTACCTCTTTATACAGTGGTAAACTATGTGGTGAAACAAAGTATGGGGGGAGATGCTCTATATACTGTGCCGTCGAGTAGGTGAGGGAGGGCTTGTGTGGTGGTTGGTTTTTGCAGCAAGCCTCCCATTACTTGCGGGCTGTGTTTTACCTAGTGCTCACAGCTGCCGCCCCACCCATCCTGCCTACCTAAGCTTCTTCCCCCCCCTTCCCGCGCACACTGGTGCATGCATATATGTAGTGGGCCGCAGAAGCTATAGCGCACTACTGCTTCCGCCCACCTTCCACTTAGGGAAGGCCAGCTAAGCCTAGACTATTTGCTGCACAGTCAAGGAGCTGAAATCGCATAGCACGCAATGGAAAGTTCGGTGGTGCACTCCACTTGTTGATAGCGTGTCTCAACCATACAATCGAGTTATATAAGTTGTAATATTATAATTAGGAAAATTTATTGAAACATGGAGGATGAAAGGAGAACCATTGTTAGGTATTTTTTTATTACTAGTCTTTTTTTTTTTGTATATAAACTATTAGACATGGGCAATTATTGCTTGGAGGTGGCCTGTTGGACTGCCCGTATTGTGTGTTTTTTTAATCATCAGAAAATAAAGAGTGCTGCATTTTGCAGTTTTAATCACAGATACTGAGATTGTGCTTTTGATGATTTTCTACACAAACTAATTGAGACAACATTTTTGCAGACTACAATGGAAATTAGATAATAGGGAATAAACAAAAATTCAGCGAACATGACAGGGTGAGGCAATGATATTCACGACATTGAATGACAAGTGCAGAAGGGAACTGTTTAAAGCACAAGCAGAGAAGACGTCTGCAAAGGTGGAGAGTGAACATTATTAGCTTACAGAGAAACAACAATTTTTTGATACATCATTATCATATAATCAATTAGCGTAAAGTATGTACAACCGTATATACACTAACATGCCCTTATGGGGAGTCATGAAACAGAAAAATGAACCCAAGTGAAAAAACATACCGAGAAGCTATCCAATTTTGTTCGGGTCCATTAGAGCAGAGCCATGTGAGACTTAGAACCAACCTCTCTGAGAGTTGGAGTACTCGCTGCCATACTGGAAATTGTATGGCTGGTTCTGCTGTGGCTGCTGCTGGTAGTATGCCTGCTGTGGCAGATACTGGGGAACCTGCTGCTGCTGTGGGCCCTGCTGGCCAGCGTATGGGGCACTGCCCTGAGAAGGCTGCTGACCCTGTGCGGATTGCTGACCCTGTTGCTGAGTGGCGGAGGCATCCTGTTCAGTGGAAGAGGCCTGAGCGGAAGCAGCACCCTGCTGAGTAGAAGCACCGTTGGCACCAGAGTTGTACTGTCCGTACATCTTGTTACCGTTACCGGCCTGGTAGCCAGCTGGCTGGGAGCCACTCAGCTGCTGCTGGCCCTGAGAAAGACCACCGAGAGGCTGCTGCTGCTGGCCCTGGGGGAAGTTCATGTAGTGGCCGGAGTAGAACTGCTGGTTGTGAGCTGGCTGCTGGTAAAGGGAGTAAGGGTTGTAGTAGTAGTATGGAGAGTAGTACTGGTTGAACCCGTTTGGAGCAACTACGGCTGGGTTGGCACCAGCAGCAGCAGATGGAGTGCCAGCAGCCTGTGGGATAGCAGCAGAAGCGGCTGGAGAAGAACCGAGCTGATCGTTGCTAGAACCGGAAGCTGGAACGGAGGAGATGCCTGCAACCTGGGCACCTTGGCCGTAGATCTGCTGGGACTGGCCAGCGGTCTGTGGCTGGGATGGCTGGGCACCGGCATCGTACTGCTGGTTTCTTGGAGACTGGTTCTGCAGGTAGGAGTTGTTGTTAGCATAGTCATAACCAGCACCAGTGTATGATGGGTGAGCCTGGTAGCCACTGTAGTAGTTGTCGTAAGCCTGCTTGTTCTGTCCCTGTGGTTGGGACCCTGGGGCAGCGGTGGCTGCCTGGCCCTGCTGGTTCTGGAGCTGTTGGTACTGAGACTGGTTCTGGCTCTGGTTGTACAGCTGGTTATAAGTACGGTTGTTGTAGTACTGGTTGCTGTTGTTACTGTTGTTACTGTTGTTGTTGCTGTTGTTGTTGTTGTTGTTGTTGTTGTAACGCTGGTTGTTGTAGTTCTGTGGTTGTTGCTGGAGACCTGGGGCTGGGGCAGCTGGGGCAGCCGAAGGGGTGGTCTGCTGTGCGGCAACAGAGTGCTCCTTCTCATCAAGAGAGAGCGAGCCAAAAGAGATACCACCCACAGAACCAAGCTGAGCAGCGGATGGAAGAACAACTGGGGCGTTTTGCTGAACCTTTCTCTGGAAACGCGACTGGTTACCAGATGCGGCTGGAGCAGCAGCAGCAGTAGCAGCGGCAGCAACTGGGGCTTCCTCCTTCTCCTTAACCTCCTCGAGCTTCTCAGCAACTTCTGGAAGAGCGGCTGGCTCTTCAATTGGGGCAGCAACCTCTGTGGCTGGAACATCATCAGGGGTAGAAACTGGAGCAGCTGGCTTCTCCTCCTCCTCGACGGCAGCAGCAGCAGCAGGCTGCTTCACGGCAGGACGGGCAACTACCTTCTTCTTAGGAGCAGCGATAGCTGCCCATGACATCTTCTGTGGTGCGGGTGCAGGGGCGGACACCTGCTTCTTCTCAACTGCGGGAGCCTCTTCCACTGCGACGGGCTCTGGAGCCGTTACCTCTGGCTCCTTGGGCTGTACTGGCTGAAGCTCTGCTTCAGCAACTGGCTGTGCCTGTGTTACTTCTGATACCTCTGTTTCTGTGGTTTCTACTACGGTCTGGATTGCAACAGGCTTTGCCTTTGGTGCGAGAGCAGCTGCCCATGAAGATGTGGCGGTTGGAGCAGCTGGGGCGGCGGCAGGAGTAGATGATGCAGTAGCCTTTGTAGTGGTTGTGGTTTCCTTTGCGGTTTTTTTAGGGGCAGCCTTTGGCTTGCCATTGGCAGCAGTTCTCTCTGGTCTCTCTGCCCTGTCTCTTCTTTGCTTGACTGGTGGCAAACCATTTTGTGTGTTAGCGGTGTGAATGGCAGCGGAGGTGGCAGCAGCCTGGGCAGGGTCATCCTTCTTGGCGACCTTCTTTTCCTTTTTCACCTCATCCCACTTGTGGATCTTGCCGGTGAAGATCATCTCTGTGATGGAATTTATGTCTTCGTGTGGGTACTCCTCCAAAACGGGAACGAGGTCCACTGCGGTCCAGTCTGGCAAGAATTCCAGCAAGGTTGCCACCTTCTCCTTGAGTTCTGGTGCCACCTTGCTCAAGGCAGATGAGGCGTTGTTCGAGGACGAGCTACCATTGGGGCGCCTTGACTGGCCCTTGTATGGGGTTCTCTGCTGGTGTCTGGAGTTGCCCTTGGGCTTCACAGCCGGAGGTGTTTGCACCTCGACCTGCTCTGTCGACATCTGTGCCTTATATATATGTGTATATAGTGTGGGTGTGTGGGGGGGACAGCGGCCAATCTACAAATGCGGCTCTCTCTCAGTCGGTGCCAATCACAATTATACGTGTGGGCGAGGCTAAGGAAAACAACAAAAGAAGACAACTAAAAGGCAGATACCACCTGATTTCCCTCTGTGTGAGTGTATTGAAGCTTTGTTTTGAAGATACAGGTTTACTTTGATCCAGCTGAAACTTTCACGGGCAATGCTCAAATATGTCGTCTGAGCGTTTCACTCCTCTTGAGCCTTCCGTCATCGCTTGATCGAATTCGTCGACGAAAAATCCTCCCCAGAGACGTGTTTCGCACGACCAATTGACCATCCCAGGAACGACAAGTTAGGCGAGAGCAATCATGATGGATAATGGCTATACTGGAAAAATAAATAAATTACGAGGTACATTGTGCATCAGATATTCAACTATCCATTTCAACAATGGGTGTGATTTGTTTTGTGAAGTCTGGGTCAACTTGACCTATCCGGGTTGACCAGATGTTTCCCCGGGGTCTGTACCTGGTGAGCAACTAAACTGCCAACTATCAAGGCAACCTGAGCGTATAGTTTGTATGGGTGCAGATTATGTGGGCATTAGGGGAGATTAGGTGCAGATTACCTGGGCGTTGGTGTACAGATTATTTGGACGCAGATAATATGGAGAGACATGGAGAATGGTGCGGCAAGAGATAGTGAGAGGGTACCAGACAGTGGTAGAAAGGGACAACAGAGAGAGCGGTGAGTGTCAACCTGCTGATCTGTGGAAAATTGACATGGCTAGTTGAGCTCGAATGGAATGGCCAGCCAGCACTAGATATCGAAACCATGAAAATGGTTGGCGGAGCGGGTCGTGGCAAAAATCAATTGGGAGATATATATATATTTTGAAAATGATTAACCGTGCCTATCATTTCAAAGTAGACAATAGAATACAGCGATGGCAGTGGGAGAGGGCTAACTATGCAATGTAAGGAAAAGATAATTATGCAACGTTGGTGGGGGCCTAACATTCTCTTCCAAGGCCACTGCCATATAGAGTTGCAGGGGCAGAGGCAGAGGCGGAGGTATTAGCAGCAGCAACAGCAGGAGCATGAGCAGTTAGCTGCACTATAAGGGTTTACACGACTCTGTTAGTAACTACTACACTTAGGCCAGGCTGAACTATCTATTTTCCAATCACACTCTGCTGGAGATGGGCGTGAGATGGGTCTGCTTTACACGGGTCTGCTCGAAACGCCTCATGAGATTGAAGCTCGAGTCTGGCCAGCTGCACATAAAGATTGATATATCAAGAGTCGACGAGCATAGCAGAGACAGCCCAGAGGTTGGGACTATCGTCCACTGGTGTCAAGTGGAATGATCTCGGCGGTGGTGTCTTCCTCTCTACCGGGTAACCCCGCCGGCGTCGGAGTTTGAGGTTGTCCATGACCCTCTTGCCTATCTGGCGCATGCCATTACGATGATCTAAGGGAAAGCTGCATCGATGACTGCATAACGCATATATGTGTATTTATGATTGGAGAAAAAGAGGGCAGAGTGAAAAAAAAAGAGTCAAAGAAATCCATGCCATAAAATAACAACACGCCACAAGCTAATTGGCAATAACTAATTTGGCAATAGCCAATTGATCATTAAATAGCAGATGTGGAATTGACAATGCCTTTAAATCACACTCTTGACGATCCATAACCTGCTTAGATCTGGCCCTTTGTGTGGAAAACGTTCAAAGCCTCGGTAATTCTCTTGGACATGGTCTTCTCACCTTCTCTGACCCAGACTCTTGGGTCAAAGAACTTCTTGTTTGGCTTGTCCTCACCGTCTGGGTTACCAACCATGGAGGAGATGTAGTCCTTCTTGTTGAGCACGTAGTCTCTGATACCGGTGAGGTAGGCGTACTGACAGTCAGTGTCGAGGTTCACCTTGACAACACCGTTCTTGATAGCGGTGTCGAACTCCTCCTGGGAAGAACCGGAACCACCGTGGAAGACGAGGAAGAGTGGGAACTTGGCAGAGGTGCCGAGCTCCTTGGCAGCGTGCTGCTGGTGCTCGCCGAGGATGGATGGTCTGAGGACAACGTTACCTGGCTTGTAGACACCGTGCACGTTACCAAAGGCAGCGGCAATGGAGAAGTTTGGAGAGATTGGAGAGAGGGCCTTGTAGACGGCAAAGACGGTCTCTGGGGAGGTGTAGAGAGACTCCTTGTCGACGCTCTCGTTGTTGACACCATCCTCCTCACCACCGGTGATACCAATCTCCATCTCGAGCCACTGGTTCATGACAGCCATTCTCTTGAAGTACTTGGCACAGGTGGCGATGTTCTCATCGTCGGTCTCCTCGGACAGGTCAAGCATGTGGGAGGAGAAGAGGGGCTCGCCGTGCTCCTTGAAGTAGGCCTCGTCAGCAGCGAGCATACCATCGAACCATGGGAGCAGCTTCTTGGCACAGTGGTCGGTGTGGAGGACGACTGGGATACCGTAAGCTGGGGCAATGGCTCTGATGTAGTGTGCAGCAGCAACGGCACCGGAGATGGAGGCAAACTGGTCCTTGTTGTCGACACCCTTACCGGCAAAGTAAGCGGCACCACCCTGGGAGGTCTGGAGGATGATTGGAGACTTGTTGTCTCTGGCAGCCTCAAGGGCAGCAACAACGGTGGAGGAGGAGGTCACGTTGATGGCAGGGATGGCAAATCCGTGCTCCTGGGCATAGATGAAGAGGTTCTTCACATCCTCGCCGACGATGACACCGGCCTTTCTCTTCAAAACGTCAGTCACGCTCATTGTAAAAAAACGGTTTCAATAATTCTATTTAATAAATAAGTAGTAAATAGCTATAGCACAAGAGACAATTGAAAAGTTTGACTTCAATTGACTTTTATCTATGTACACTTGGCGGGCAAAGCTCGCTGGGGTCTATGGTTGCAAGAGAAAGATACTTCCACCTGCCCCCCCTCCGGCAAACGCTGCTGCTTCAGTACGCACAGCCGGTATATATAACCTGGAGGGAGCCCTTGCTCTGCTGCCAAAGGTTGGTTGGGCTCTTTGCAGGAAATCAGTGGACGATTGGGCGTGGGACGACCGGTGACCCTCCCGGAGGTGAACGGGGCCCGGTAGCAAGTAGGCTAACCACCCTGCAAGCAAGGCGACGCTGCACGAGGGATCACAGTGTGTGCACATACTTGCACATAGAACCGCACCACGCAGTAGGTGCAGTGGAGTCAGGTGGTTTTTTATGGTGCAACAGGCAGGCTTGACAGGCAAAGGTGCCGAAGGGATAAAACCAGCTGGGTAAAGGTGTGATTGTGGTGAGATTCTATATGGGGATCATAGATGATCGCACGGTGGTGCGGAAAAAAAGAAGATAGATTTTCCGAGCTTTTTTTAGAAAAATTAATCCGAGGCACCGTTGATATCTCGTGGTGCATACATCAAGGGGCGTTAGGGTCGTGAGTAATAGTTGTTGTAGTGTGTTTTCTTCTTTCCCGTCTTGCTTATATGCTGCGGGATTGACTGGAATGAACGTTGTAGGAGAGCCGTGTGTACCTACATATCGGTCTCCGTTCGTGTAGTTGCCGTGGGAGTGGTGGATGCATGGTGTAAAGTTGCGTACCGCAATTTCGGCCTAGAGGCTGCTAGCCGTACAATAACCGATAAGCAGACACTTGATGGAACAATACAGATGAGTAAGGCAGAATGAGCAGGTTGGGATCAGCCCGTTAGCAGCGAGACCAGCGGGACGAGTAGCGGGACGAGCAGCAGGACGGGCAGCGCAGAATCAGATCAGGCCAGGGCATCTCTGAGATGAGCATATTAGCAAGTCCAAGTGTAGACCATAAAGAGACTTTGAAACAGGCGTTGAATAGGCGATGAATACCCAATCATTGCTCAAGGAGTGGTTGCTCTATTGTAAATAAATCAGGGCATATCGCCAATGGGAAGTATCCATTCCTCGAGGGTACGTGTTTCCCCGGGATTGACTTTCCCCACCTCTTGCGCATACCCTAGGCGACGGTTAACGTATGCAGCTTTCAAGGACGGACGGAGCTCAGCTGAAGTGACACACCGCAGGAAATCAAGAGCCTGCAGGGCAGTGCCTGTACCTCGAGGCGATGATAATCAAGGGGATATATCATCATAACCAAGGCGACGATAATTGTCATTTGGTACGTCACGACAGCTGGAATATTCCCACGAGTGTGGCTGGACTGGATGTGGAGAAATTGTATTGAAGGATTCCAATTGGAGGATTTGGAGGGGAGGATTCCAAGTGGAGGGTTTGGAATGGAGAATCGGAAGGGAAAGTAGGAGGTGCATGCACCCTAGGCAATGGCCCCTTAGACAGAGATGAGCTTAGTAGGTATTATTAGCAGAGTGTTGCAGTATCCACACTAACCATGGGGCTATCGCATAGAGCCATCTTGGCACTCAGTGGTGGTTTATTCATATGCACGACATAATGTTAACCTCTAATCATTAACTAGTCATTAACCTCTAATCACCTCGCCTCATCACCAGCTAACCAATATGCCTGGCTACAGATGGCTGCCGTTGAAAAATCTCTCACGTATGCCCCGTTAGGTGTTTCCTCCGCCTTGGTAGTTGCTCTAGTCACCGCTCTCTCTGTCTCGGTGCCCTGTCTCCCTATTGCTCCCCGCTTCACTACTGCGACACCCCGGGCTTCACACTACAGCTGGGGATGAGAGCAAGTGACTCCGAGATGCTCTGAACCAGGGTGGTGTTCTGGCTTGCTAAAATAGATGTATATAAAGGGACGAGGCACAAAAAAACACACTCTACAATGGTCAATTGAGGAATATCCATCGAGTTTTCTCCAATATATTTCGAAAATGACAGAACGTGAGTGAAAGCAGGAGGATCAGTGGGGTGTAATTGTGTACACCAATGGCATGTCGTCTACAATACCGGATCGGGCTCATCTCTACTATGATGCCCCGGGGTATCTTCTGCAGGTTGTTTTTTTCAACAACACATTACTCTGCCTCTCTGCATATACTAACAAGTTTATTCATGTTTTCTCCAGTCCCTCGTTACTACTACAATAACGACAAGACTTCGTTTGCCTTCTCCACGTGTCAGGAACGCTGGCCTAAGATCATCCAAGGAACAATCGATGACATTGAGCAAGAGCTTGAGGCTGCCAAAGCATCCAACAACGTGTCCGTGACCCAACAGGCTACAATTATCAGAGATCAGCTGTTGTCGCTCAAGGACACCTTGAAGAATGACGGTGAGCTTCTTCCCTTTTCGAACATAGACATTCCTGGTCTCGCCAGTTACAACGCCAGGATCAGTGAGATGATCAAGGATGAAGAACTCAGGCACCATCTGACCTGGCTCACCGGCCCCTGGCTCTTCACGGAGTGCTACCTTTACCGTATGATCAACTCCTTCTACGTGACTCTGCCACTTTTTGCAAAGTACGACCCCTTCAATAGGCCGAAGAGGGATACCTTCAAGTCCTCGTCGTTGGGAATATACGAGTTGGTTATCAGATACCGTCACCTTCACGATGAGATTGAGAGCAAGGGCACAGAAAACCTCGACATGGAAAGCTTAAAGTTGTTGTTTGAGGAGTTTATCGATGTTTCTCTTTGGGGAAATGCCACCGACCTCTCGCTCTTGGCCAATGCATCTTTGGAGGACATCAAGAGTGTTCAGGGAAAGGAGGCCCGTGCAAAGTCAGCCAAGAACATCCTGTGCAATGATCTCGACGAGGCCTGGGATCAGCTGCTATCTGTGGCCCCAGCATCGGAGAGACGTGTTGACTTTGTGTTGGATAACGCTGGCTTTGAGTATTTCACCGATCTCGTCACGGCTCTGTTCCTGCTTGACTCTGGCTTGGTGGGTAAAGTTGTTGTTCACTGCAAGTCCCGCCCATGGATGGTGAGTGACACGATGGTCAAAGACCATGCCATCCTCATTGAGGATATGAGAGACTCCACCATTTTCCCCGAGCATAGAGAGGAGATGGACTTCTTTGCAGCACAGGTTGAGAAGTATCGCGAGGAGGGCAAGTTTGTCCTGCAAGAGAACGAGTTCTGGACCTCCGACCTCGACTACTGGAACCTATCCCCAAAGGAGACAGAATATGGTGGTGCTGAGGTTCATAAATACCTGTTGGATTCATCCCTTATCATAGTGAAGGGTGACCTCAACTACAGGAAATTGACTGGCGACAGACAATGGCCAAGGACCACTCCATTCAAGGTGGCAATTGGAGATCTTGCTTCTTCTGGTTTGAAGATCCTTGCCCTCAGAACCTGCAAGGCTGATGTGTGTGCTGGCCTCCCAGAAGGCAAAGATGAAGAGCTGTGCGAATATTGGAAGAGCCAGGGCCATGAGATTGGTGAGCTCTGGTGTTCTTCAGGTAAATGGGCCGTGATAAGTTTCAGCGACGGCAAGGGGGCTTGATACAATAAGAAAAGATTGGCTACGGTTAATTCTAGAAAGATTTAATAGATAATAGATGGTATAAAACCACCGCTCATTACATTAATCGTACGAAACTTATTTCTACTTGGTGCTCTCGTTTGGCTTCTGTGGGAAACCGTTTCTGACATTACCGATCGCGTTGAAGTTTAGCCGAGGTTGGGCGCCAGGTGCCATCCCGGGCATCCCACCAGGGAATGACATAAAGGGTGGAGCCATGAAGGGTGGAGCCCCCATCATCATGTTGGGTGGGATCATACCAGCAGGGATTCCATTGCCCATATTGATGAGATGCTCGGGTTTCACTGGTAGATTTGCTCCAGGACCCAGCATCCGTAGCTTCTTCTGATCCGGCTCCCCAGAGGCATCCTCCAGGCCATGCTTGCCACCACTGGCATCCTGACGCTTTGCATCCTCCTGCTCGATGAACTCCTGCACTCGCTTCTCCATGGCCTCATCAGGCTTGAGAGAATCCAACAGCACTTCCTCTGTCTTACAGTTTGGGCATATAAAATCGCTTTCGAGCAGGGCATCCTCGATTGAAGCACGCGAATACGTCTTGCCACAGCAGGGAGTCACCACTGGTTTCTGGAATAGCTTTCCTGTGATGGGGTCCTTCATAGTTTCATCTTTGACCTCGTATTCATCTGTTGCCAGCTGCTGCTGTCTTTTCTGATAGGTCTCCCAGGACTTCTTGTCAGCCATGGCTACCACGTACTGTCCGTCTTCAGTCACCATGTAGTTCATCGTTGAATCATCCTCTGTTGGTTTATCTATGGTTTTCAAATATGATTTGGGGATACCTGTGGTCCTCTTTATCCTCTTTCCTTCCCAGTTGGGGTCGTTGTTGGTGGGGCAGTTCTTGATCCAGTGGTCCTTGCTACCACATCTGTAGCAGATATAGCCAGGAGGTGGCACATCATCCTCTCCACCTGTGGTATTTGTTCTGGGGGCATAAACAGGTGTCACTCCGGCCATCTCCTGCTGTTGCTCCTTCCAGGCGCTATCCTGCTGGCTGAACATGGCCTTGATCATGTCTTCTTCTGTGCCTCCCTCTTCAGGCCCCGTGGTGGCTGCTACCGTTGTTGTTCGTGTAGGGTTCGCTGCTGTGACTCCCATGGCTACCTTATTGATTCTGGGTTTACCAGTGACATATCTCATGGCCGTTCCTCTACCGTTGCGCACCGCAGGCGACAATCTCGCCACGACAGAGGAGGATCTCGGTATCACCTGAGTGTCGTCATCGTACTCTTCGTTGGTATCTGGGTTATAGAGCCTCAGGTCAAAGTCAGACCCTGTACCCAATTTGTTGACGGTGATGATCTCTCTTTTCAGGTCAAACACCGTTATACCTGTTCCGTCGAACAGAATACGCGATAGTGCCTTCTGCGACCTGAATCTATATGCTATGCTGGAGGACATGACTATACACTAGACCCGGGTATGGGGGAGCCGAGCTTTTAATATATATACAGATGAATGTCAACAGTCAGGGATATCGACCAACCGTGTATGACCAATATCAATTATTCTGCTTTCCTCAACTAGTAACAGGTTAATTTACATGCCCTTAATAATTCACCACATAGTAGTTCGCTTCAGATTGCATGTAGGTGATGTATATGTATGGAGACGCCGGGTAAGTGCACTGTGCTCATTTGCCTCAGTTGGGCAAGTGGAGAGGGATGTCTGTATGTTAGTGGGGGGATAATGATGGATCAAATATTGGGTAGTCTTCCACGAGGCGAGTATTTTATATTCTGTTTGTTGGATATTTTCGACGCTTTGGAACTGAAGTGGATTGCGTGTGGGGCATTTTTTTTTTTTACAGAAATGAACGGCCCAGCCTACTATGAGTTGTACAGGAGGAGCACGTGAGTACCAATGAGCATGACAAATCAGATACCTGATTGATTAGTTTGACTAACATCACCCATATAGCATTGGTGCTTCTCTGACAGATGCATTGGATACCCTTATTTTGTATGTTTATCGAGCTGTTTGTGGGAGCATTGGGCAGACGCTACTGGGCACACACATATACTAACACCGACAAAACAGGGATCAGAGGATCCAGCCACAACTGGCAATGAGAGTGCTTCTTAACGTGAGTCTATTTTTCCTTTTCCCGTTTTTGTTACAAGCCAATGAGGAAAACTCACCTACTAACTCTTTTAGTTTGATAGAATTGTCGCCGATAACCTCAGGGACCGTGTCAAGTCAAGGATGTCGTTCAAGGGACACCTCCACACCTACAGGTTCTGTGATGATGTGTGGACGTTTATCGTCAAGGATGTGAACATCAAGCTGGAAAATAACGAGACTGCAACGGTGGATAGGTTTAGGATCGTGGCATGCAATTCCAGAAGAGCCGGTGAGACATGAGGGTTGAGCCTGCTGACGGGATACCCTTTTCTCTTCCATATTGGTTTACAGGGGTTTTGCCACGTGTTCTTGGTTTGTTTGTAGAATCTTGCCCCCCCCCTTTGTACATTAATAGATACCAGGTGTATGATTTGTTGGGTTCTTTAGATTGTATGTAGTGTATGGATTGTCCGTTTTGCTCCTGGCACAGAGGAGTATCGCACTATGTATTGTCCGATTGCAGCCTACGAATTATCAGTTGATAGTGACATTGGCAACAAAAACACCGTCATCTCGTGGACTACCAATGAACAGTCTGGACTGGCAATCTCCAGGCATTCCCCATACTCACCACCTACGGAGTGTTCGTCACCAATTGACCTTCCTCCAATACCCCAAGCGATCTCATCTCCCTGCATATACCAAATGCACATAGCATATACCAAATGCACATATATGTAAATGGACGCACTATATATGCCTGCAGCTTCTCAACCCCATATCTGGTGTAGCCTCTCCTTTATGCAGCGACACCACTGAGCTTTGGCTAAGCTTTGGCCAAGTGGTTTTCTACACAATTAAGTCCTGGTAATTGGTTTGTGAAAAACTGACTCCGCTGTGATTTTGTGCCGTTTGATAAAACCATAACGCTATCAACTTGTAGTTCCGATATTTGACGCTATCAACTTGATATTTGAAACATTGCTTGACAAACTCTCCACCTGACCCTCTGCCAGGCCCCCGGAGTGCCTCTGTTAGAGAGAATGCACACAGTTGGCACGGAGCGTGTCAGGCAGTGAAGCATCACTGATACACGGTTTGGGTTTTGGACATGCCAAGAACATAGTTGATCTGGGGCATACTTATATAGCGGTGTATATTTGTATGCTTGTATAATTATAGCGTTTGTATAATTATATGCTTGTATAATTATAGCGTTTGAATCTTTGTCGCATTGATATTTGATCTCGCAGTGCTGGGTCGTATCCTTGCAGCTTCTAAACTGGCTTTGTTGTGATTCCTCCAATTTCTATTTTGATACACCACCAGTGATCTAGCGCAAACATGGGATCATTTGTGCCTGCGCAATTCTCATCCTTCACCTCGAACTTTGACTTCGAGAGGTTGCGAGTATGTATGATATTGTTTTTGGGTTTGCGTGTTGAGTTGTGGCCCGTTCTCAAATCTTGTGACGCGGAACCAACTATGGTGTATAAAGAGACGAGATGGTACTTTTGACCTTTAACCATGACCATTACTAACATTCATCAGACGGACACAAGCTCCTCGTTGCAGATGAAAATCCGGGCCCTCAGACCGCTACAGGAGTTCTTTGACTACAGGCGAGTGAGCTGGCCCAAGGGGCTCATTGACGCACAAACGAGACTCAAATTCAACCTCAACTACTTCCACTCAAATTATATACTACTGTTTGTGCTCCTGGCAGTACAGAGCCTGCTGAAGAACCTGCCGTTACTGCTGGTGATAGTAAGTGGACCAATGCTCTCAATATCACTACCCCACTTCCTTTCGCTGTACTAACCCTTCTAGTGTTTTGCCGGGGGCTCCACCTATCTCATACAGAAGCTCAAGGGAAACGATCTGAACCTACACTTTATCAGACTCACCACTTCCCAACTGTACACTTTTGTGCTTTTCATCTGTAAGTTGATCAAATCGCTTTTTCAACCGTGTCTGGACTAACATCTCATCCCTTCTTTGTAGCCATCCCGATTTTATTCATCTCATCCCCAATATCGACTCTCTTCTGGCTTTTAACCCTCAGTGTCGTTACAATCGGCGGTCACGGTGTGCTTTTGGAAAAGCCTGTTGAGGCTACTTTTGCCGACACCGTGTAGATGAATCATTCTGGGGGAGGGCTTTTTTTTTAAAAAGGCAAGCTTCGTTTTAGTCAATTCGTTTCACCAGCTTAGGTGGCTGCTCTTCAAAGGGACTCTTCTTCCTTTGAGTTTGCTCTCTTCTACATTTGACTTTAACACTGTACTTTATATTTACCACAATGTACATTGTGAATAGAGATTGAATAGATCTGTTTGATTTTTTGTAGAGTAGTTATCTTATTATTTCCATAATGAACATTTATTCCCCACTGTATATACTCCAACTGGCCTACTGAGGGAGATGAGATGGGCTCTCAGTATGCAGTTGGATCATTTGGTATGTATGCCTCGAGAGAAGTACCCCAAGAACCGTTTGAGTGGATGATAAAAAATCAGCTCAATTTTCCTGTCACACTGTTGTTTTTTTGTTCACTGCAATTTTTACACAATGTCTCAGCCACCACAACCATTGTCGGTCAGGTTTGCAACGGCCATAGCTGCATGTGGTAAGGTAGAGGAGTCTTCTCTGAGAAGAGACTCTGAGCAGTTCCAGGAGCTGTTGGACGAGACCCTCACACAGGCCCAAGAGGTGAAGAGCACCATTCAGAATTTGTCGCTTTTCAGCTCTAATGAAGAATTAGAGGAGATACCAACGAGGGAGATCCAGTATTTGGCCATTGACTACCACCTTGCCAAGCTCCTCGAGAACAGCAGCAAGGACAGGAAGAAGGCACTCCACGCTTGTCAGCAGCTATACCTACAGTTCTTACACAACCTTCAGGATTATGATATCCTCGATAAAAAACAATCGCAAAGGCTGGATTCTTTCAACTCCAGCTATAACCCGACTCTCTCGGAGATCCGTCCCGAGAACCCCACCACGAGGAGGGAGGAAAAGATTGCCAACTTCAAGCGCGAGAAGGAGCTCACGCAAAAAGTGGGCATGCTGAACAACCCGGCAATAAATAAAGATAATCTGGACGACGAGGTGGTGAGAAATCTGTATGTTGAGCAGCTCAAGCTGTTTGCCCTCAAGACGTTTGGAGCGGTGGAGTCGAACATCATGGAGCTGGAGGTTCTTGCGCATGCCCCGGCTCCCAGGTTTACAGAGGTGAGTGACGAGGCCGATGAGAGGGAAAAGACCAAGCAAAGGAAAGATATGGGGTTCACAGAGAGACTTGAAAGCCTGCAGTCGCCGCTGCTCACCAAGACCGGCAAGGTGTTGAGGCCCTTCACCATCGTGAGCGATAGGCAGCAGATCCAAAGCAAGGTGCAAGGTACAGGACAGGTGCTGCCTAGTATGACAGTGGATGAATTTTTGCAACAGGAGCTGGCCAATGGAGGAATGGTGAGCAATAACGAGCCTGAAGAGAAAGAGCTCGACGAGGACAACAACAACGAGATGGACCAGGAAACGTATAAACAGAGGGAGTGGGATGAGTTCAAGGAAGCCAACCCAAGGGGAAGTGGTAACACAACCAATAGAGGGTAGGATGGATATGCACAGAGATTGAAAAATATAACCAGTGAATAGATGTGATAAGCAGTATAGCAGCAATCCATGTAGCACAAATAATGAATAAAAGTTACACTCATTCACTTCAACAATTTCCAATCAAAAGTTGTGTGGGGTAGTACACCTCCTTGCTTCACCTTGGAGATGGTCTATCTCTGCATGCTCTTTTTATATGGAGGAGAGGCATCGCATGCGCGTAGGCACAATTTTCAGGCAGGTTACTTCACAGGAACGCTTTCACAACTAGATATAGAAACTGAAGGCTGGCTGTTTTTCAAGGTGGTTGCTTAAATAGAGATCGTAATCAAAATTCTGCGTTGAGAATAGTCGCAGCAGGATTTTTTTTTGCAAGAAACAGTAACCAGAGAGAGAGAGGGAGACTATGCCGGAATCCATGGTACCGCAGAAGACCAAGCTGTCTAACCCCCAGCTAGAACAGGAACCACCAGCCAAGAGACAAAGAGTGCGAAAGGCGGATGGCGTGAGTGGTGAGAATGGTGAAGAGGTCACAGTTGAACGAGAAGTGTCACAGATAAACAACCAGGAGGGAGCTGACCCCGTGGTACCCAGCTCATACACGCTTTATGTGAAGAACCTCAACGAGAGTCTCAACAAGAAGCTACTGAAGCAACAACTATACATACTGTTTTCCACGTATGGCGATGTCATTGAGGTCAATGCGAAACGGGGGAGGATGAGGGGCCAGGCACATGTGGTTTTCAGCAGTGCGGAGGATGCTGCTGTTGCCAGAAGATCCCTTAGAGGGGAGACGATCTTTGGGAAACAGCTGGAGATAGAATTTGCGGTGAATAAGAGCAATGCTATAAAGAAACTGGATGGCACCTACAGGTTTGAGAGGAAGACAGAATAATTGAATGGGATAATGGTGGGTTTGTTTGCTTGATGCAGTGTATAATAATAGAAGTTTAGATGTTTTACGTAACTGATGCGTGGCACGAGTAGAAAATGCAACCATTATCTTTAGATTTCTGTTTATTGACTACAGACAGCATATCACCTCCTCTTACTAATTCTCCAACTCTGCTTCTGGTCAAACTTATCATACAACGGCTGAATCTTGATCGCCTTCTTCCTGTTGCTAAGCTGGTTGGGATCAGCAACCTTGAAGAAGGAAGGTGCAAGCTCTACCAGCCAACCGGGTTCAATCATCGTCACACAGTGCATGTACTCCTTGGTCGTGAGCAATAGAGTATGGAAGATGACATACTCGGCATGGGATCTCTGAAATAGCGACGAGGAGGGATGCAGGTAGACAGGCGTGTTTTCAATAACCGTCTTGTAGCAGGCCTCTTCAGAGTTACGCTTGGCAGCGTTCTTGAAGAACCCACTGCAAAGAGCCCTTCTCACTTTATCTGTGTTCGAGCCACAGCTCTGTATTTGATGTTTGTACTTGCCCATGAGCCTGAGGAGCTGCTTTCTCACCTCTTTGACCCTTCTCAAGCTCTTATCATGGATGAAGTTCTCCTGGCACCACGACTTGGAGCAGTTGTTGTTCAACCAAGCCTGGTAAACATTCAGCATGGTGAGATGATCGCCGTGAGGGTGATGGAATTTGGCCTTGCGCTGGTCCGCAAGCTGGGCCTTGTCCTTTGGACGATAGAAGAGTGACTGCACAGAGAGCATAGCAACAATGGTGAGAATCTCGTCAGAACACTCAAAGTCAAGCGAAGTGATGAGCGTCTTAGCAAGCGCAGGGTCCATTGGGAAATCAGCCATCTTGCGACCAAGCTTGGTGAGAAACCCTTCCTCGTCAAGAGCCGCTAGAGTGTACAGGTCCTCTAATGCATTGAGGATCGAGTTTGTGGGTGGAGGGTCCATGAAGTCAAACTTGAGCAGATTGTTTATGCCCATAGCCTTCAGCATCAGAACGGTGTTTGCAATGTTCTGCCTTTGTATCTCTGGTATGGTATTTGGGTTCATCTCGTTCTTGTACGCACTTTCCGTGTACAGCCTATAGCACTTGCCCGGGCCTGTTCTCCCTGCCCTTCCTGCTCTTTGGTTGGCTTGGGCCTGGGAGATGGGAGAAATCAGCAGAGAGTCCATACCGAGCTTAGGGTCGTACGCGTTGATCTTGACGAAACCGGGGTCGATAACATAGTAAATACCGTCAATCGTGATGGAGGTCTCAGCAATGTTCGTCGCAACGACAACCTTACGCTTCCCCTTTGGAGTGGGCTCAAAGATCCTCGACTGCATCTCCGAGGGTAGACCCGAGTACACGGGGAGAATGATGAGTTCTGGAACAGAGGTCCCCAGTGCTTTGAGCCGTTCAAAGAGCGCCGCACAACATGTGTCGATTTCCTCTTGGCCCGTTAGAAACACCAGGATATCACCCTCAGGCTCCGAAATGTGGATTTGCACAATGGCATCAAGCGCTGCTGCCAAATAATCGAGCTCAGGTTCCCTGGTGTAGAGGATCTCCACCGGGTACGTTCTCCCTGGAATCGTCAGCACAGGACATCCGTTGAAAAACTTGGAAAACTTTGCGGAATCGAGCGTTGCCGATGTAACGATGAGCTTCAGGTCCTTCCTGTTGAGAACAGCCTTCTTCAGCAGCGCGAACAGCACATCTGTGGCAATTGTCCTTTCGTGGGCCTCGTCCAGCATTATGACCGAGTACTTGCTCATTAGCGGATCTGTGAGTGCCTCTCTCTGCAGCATACCATCTGTCATGTACTTGATCTGGGTGAGGTCGGAGGTTTCATCCTCAAACCTAATGGTATAACCAACCTCTTGGCCCAGCCTGCACCCCACCTCTTCTGCAACACGCTTGGCAACGCTCACTGCGGCCACACGACGCGGCTGAGTACACCCAATGATTCCTTTTGCCGAAAATCCATCTTCCGCGAGATACTGTGTAATTTGTGTGGTTTTACCTGAACCTGTCTCACCCACAATCACCAAGAATTGATTTTCACGCACGGCGTCCAGCAATTGTGATCTCATCTTGAACACGGGAAGAGACTCTCTTTGCTCCTGCATGCTCAGCTGGGTCTGCTTGCCATAGGTGACGTCCTTCAGTGCCTGTCTCTTCCAGGAATCAACCATAGTGGGGGTGGTGGTGAGCTGCACATTACGGTGATGGGCGGATACACCGGGGGCAGAGAACTCGTTCAGAGGATCACCGTTGGCAAGCGCTCTTCCTTCCTCTCTGCTGAGTTGGTCCTGTTCCTTCTTTTCCTTGAACTCCTGTTCCCTGCGCTCTCTCGTGAGGTCAGAGCCCCTCATTGCAGACCTGTTGAGCGACCCCTCCGGATTTTTGATGACCCTTACAGGAGATAGTTCCAATCCACTTCTCGAAGTCTGGCCCTTGAGGAAAGGAGGCTCAGCATTGGTGATTTCAATCTCTAACTCTTCATCTGCCCCGGCAGCTCCACCCATGCTGCCCTCCCCATCATGCTGAAAGGCTGCATTCACATCCTCGCTGAGCTCAGGGTAATCGTTTGCCGAAATTGCACCTGAAGCAATCAGCTGGCGAATCTCCCATCTTTCTGGGGAAGTTAACCTTCTTTTGATATTGTTCATGTTGCCGTTAGGCATTCTAGCATTGGCTCCTTCTCTCTCCATACCTCTTCCACGTACTCCTAGTTCCGAAGAGTTGGCACCTGTGGACATTTTGGCATCACCACGCGAACGGCCCCAGCTCGTGTCGGCTTCTCCTTCAACACCAGTTACCTGATCAACATGTTTCATCGATAAGGACAGCTTGCCGTCTCTGGTTATGTCCGTTAGCTTTACAAACACCTCCTGGTCTACCTTCAACAACTCTGAAGGATGTGGAATTCTTCTCTTGGACATTGCCGAAATATGACAGAGCCCTTCAGCCCTGTTCCTGTTACGGGCATTGCTGCTCAAGGACTTCACTGCCCTTAGACGTATGAAGGCACCAAAGCTGGTAAGGTTCACCACCGTGCCCCTGTATATTCCCCCCACAACCGGCTCCACCGCAGCGCCACTGTCAAAGTCATCGCTTCGCCTTCTTTTCCTTGGTGGCAGGATTACTCGATCTTGCTCTTTCTTGAAGGACATGGGACCCTGCATTCTGTTGTTATCTGCGATATCATCGTCATCCCGTATGGGAGCTGTATCAGGAAGGGCAAGTCCTTTGAAGATGCTCTCCTTCAGCTTCAGTTTTGATTTGGCCTCCTCCTCATCTTCCTCGGCTTTGATCGAGGGGTATGCCACTCCTCCTTGCGAAACCTGCCCCTCCTGCTTGACCTCCACTTTGACCTTATCTTTCCCCTTGGATCCACCGTCACCAGAACCCTCCACTATCGCCTGCACGGTCTTCAACAGCTTCTCGTTGGCAAACTCCTCCGCACCATTTTCAATGAGCTGCTCCTTGAACTTGTCCAAAGCCCCAGAACTCGCCCTGTACAGTTGCAGGATGAAGTTGGCTATCACCTGTATCTCTTCCTCCTCTTGTAGTCCCAGCTCCGCAGCCACTGCCGCCCCTATCTTCTGTGCGATATCACCACTCATGTGCTGTTTGTAGTGATAACTGTGAGGCCGAGACGCAATAATATTGCAAACCTCGTCGTTACGGCTTTTGTATCGTTATCATTTCTGATATCACATTATCTCTGGATCACCATTTTCTCATACATTTCGGTGTGATGAGCTGCCTAATTGGGAGCGCATCTCCTGTGGTGAGATACGCACACTACGAAATGTATGGCAAGAGGAGACTATGGAGAAGTGTCAGAGAGACTGTGGAGAAGAGCATTAGAGGGGAGGTATAGTAGTAGAATATTAAATTCAACAGTATGATTTGCATTGGGTCAGTGTCAAAGATCGGCATGATCCCTATAGCGAATGCACCGTGTTGTTAACACTACTGCTCCGATATTGCACTACAGTCACTCTACTAATTCATTACAGGTGATTACTACAATGCCATCGAAGAACTCGCCATAGCAGAACTTCATTGCAACCAAATATGCAAACAATCATTCCTTTGATGTTCTATATACGAGAAACACTCTCCGCCTACAGTTCAACCTCTCTAATACCATCCTTATCCACAATCTTCACGTACAACCCCTTGAAGTCAATTGGCATTCTCTTGTTCAGCTCAGCTGAACACAACCTCAGTAGCTTCATGCCCGCTTCCACATCCATGTCTGGCTTGTAATGGTGGTCCAACAGCGAAAAGGTGTAAAACGCAGCATAGCCATGGGCAGCATATGGAAGATCCACCCTCGTTCCCAGGTAGTCCAACCAACTCAGCAGCGGCTCCTCCTTAGCCTCGTCATACCCACCCAGCAAAACACTCACTTGGTATGGTTTCCTTGATCTGATCGAAGTGGCAAGCTGTGTTCTCACAAAGCTGGCAATCGCCTTGGGCGACAGCTCAAACTGCTCCCTCATGTTGTACAGCTGTATGTTGGCTTGTATATACTCGGCAAATTGCACTGTGTCCCCCGCCTCTCCGGTAAACGCCATCAGGTTGTGGTCGTTCAATGCCCTCGTCTTGTCATCGGTGTCCTTGAGCACAGAGATACCCCTAGTGGCTGCCCTCGAGGTGGCGATGATCACAGAGTCCTTGACTCTAATACCCAAGATGATATCCATGGCGTTGTTGCGAAATGTACTAATATAGATCCAATTAATGGCCTTTCAAAGATCACCAATCCCTAAAAATACCAATTGCCCCTCTTATCATTGCAACCCATCGATGCTGATAATATCCACATCCATCAGCATCTCCTAATACACGCTGGCTCGGCTTGCCAGCATATAGCGTGCCACCTCCATATGGTGGCCAAACGGTCGGTGCACGCCTATTGGGTTCTTCACAGGCGCTGAGGTGCCGAGGTGCTGGGGCAGGGTAACAGAGACTCGTTTCCCCACACTTTGATAAGGGTGAGACAAATTATATATATATATATTTATAATAAATGGTAGGATGTACAATGTCACCTCATAGAGTAGTATGGCAGAAATGGACTATAAATTATTTAATTCAGAATAAGATATGGATCTTATCTTAGTTCGTAGATTTTATCACCGTCCCCACTAACTGTAACCCTGTACTGATCAGAAGATGGCAACCGCGTTAGGAGGAGAAGATACACCTCCCACAGCATTGAAGGGGACAGAAGACATGAAGAATGTCCATCTCTTGTGTTTTTTACAGAGCTCGGCGACACCTTCAAGATCAAAGATCTCTCCTATGGGCACACCCCACCCAGCCAGCAGGTGGTAGTGGAGGTTGTAGTCTGGATGCTGGGCAGGATATACCTCGAAGCCGATGGAGTCGCCAGCTACAGCTGCAAATCGGTTATCCCAGATGAACCGTAGCATGTTTTCGGATTGCTCAACACCGCAGTGCTCAAAGGGTCCCTCCGTACTGTACTTCTGCCTTGCGTCAAGTGGCATATCGTTCCATTCTGGTATGAGCCCGATACGGATCAGTAGAATATCTCCCTCCTGAAACACAATCCCACTTTCTTCGGCAACCGCGAGGATATCAGCCAGCTTCACCTCGTGTAGAGAAAAGCACGAGTACTTGATCCCCCTTTTATCTGCCCATGACTTATAGTCGATGAGCACACCCCTTCCCACAATACCCTGGGTGGCCCAATGATGAATGGACAACCTTGAGTTCGCGCTATCCAGAATCTCCTTATGGGAAGTGCCTCCATACCACACATAGGTGTCCCGGGAGGAGAGCTTGGACTCCTCCTGGGCCGTGCACAGTTCATCTGAGTTCAAGTACCTGATTGGCTGTCCGTGATGTCTCAGGCCATCCCATTGGGAGGAAGTCTGGGGATTCATGGTGTACTCATCGTCGAATGCATCTGGGTCACTAACATACTTCACCTTGAGGTCAAACTTAATCCGGTGGAATGGAGGGTTATCTAACTGATCGAAAGTCCATCCAAGACCGACTCTTTCTCCCGTCTGAATTTGCTTGGCTGCATTTTGAACCACCTCTGGTGTCAACAGGTTCAACATCCCCTTGCTCTCCTCTGCAGACCCTGGGGGACCCCATTTCCAGAACCTGGCACGATTATCGAGCTCGTCAAAAGTAGGCAGCTTCGTCATGTTGTTAGTTTTGTATGCAGATGTTGAAAGTTGTCTCAGTTTAACATGCAAAGCGACGATAAATAGGTAGATCGTAAAAATGTGGGGTTGATAGCAGAGGGTTCGTCGTCCGAGGAAGGCATCTCAAGGGTTCATGAACTCGAACAAGCGGGCCATGGGAGTGATAACAAGATATCAGCACCAATTGAAGGTTTAGACTATGTTCCAAAGTGCTCAAAGTGCGCCCCGGAGGGCATATCTTGCTTAAGGTACCCAGCCGTTCTCATTTGGAAACTGCAAGCGTACGCAGCTTGCCCTATACGTGCCAATAAGCTCGGCAATCCTCTTGCGGTATATCGGAAGAATGTCTTTACGAGATGCCAGGGCGAGAAACGGTTTGGAGAGCCTGTAACCAGTTCGGGTATATTATTACCCCGATCTGACAAGGGTGCACCTACGCAGGCAATAATGATACATGGAGGTACTCCCTACACCGAGAATGAAAGCGGTGATGGTGGGACATCCTCCGAAGAGGAATAGTGTGTGCTCACGGACGGTTAGTAAGGTAGGGTTTGAGCTATCATCCCGTAAGGAGACAACCACATCAACTTCCCCGCAAAAAAAACCGTGCCATGTTCAGGATTTGGTGAGTTGAAAGGAATACGATTCCGGGTTTTCCATTTACTTTTTTTTTGACACTTCACCAGCACCCTCCGGAAGAGTTGTCAGCCGTCTCCTGTAGCCCCCCCTACCCTTCCCCACGCAGGAGCTGCAGCCGGACAGATGTGTGCTCGGGAGGACGATGGTGCGCTATGTATATGGGAACTCGGTGGTTCTTTTAGTCGGTCTGCATGCAGCCGTTGCTTCGGGCATCAGACCGTTTGAAGCATGCAAACTGGACAGCTGGGACGTCATCACTAAATCCGGCACAAATTACACAGCGAAAGATGACGGAGACACGGCAAGATGGAGGGAGGGTCCCTGCTGACGGAAAGAAAAGTAGCAGTCTATACTGAAGTGGAGGAGCTACAAAATTTATTTATCATCATCATCTATGCGATAATATCCCGAGCTTCCCCACACTTGATCGTGGTGCAACTCGGAGTGAGATAAACGGTTTGGTCAAACATGGTGGGATCTTTCACAAATTTTAAAGACAACCAGTCTTTTGTAGTGGTCAAGCTAGGTATGCTGCATAGAGAGCAGAGTAGATTAGATATGTTGTCTACGATAACCTAGGATGGCATTTCGCCTTTTCGTTTAATCCATCAGGTGGACCCTGATTACCATGGACTCAATCACCATGAACCCAATTACATCCTCCCGGGTCAACTTTGGAACAACACCTGATTTCCCCACAACTCGTTTGCAAAGACAGCCGTGTCAAACAATAATACTCCTCCAAATCCAAAAAATAATAACAATAAAAAGAAGCAGACGTAAATAGAGATGGACTCCGCTCTACTCCACACTCTGCAGCCCGAACCCCTCCTTCTGAGCCCCGGCAACTCTGCATGCACGAGGGCTCCTCCTCCTGCATGTACTCCACATTTTCGAAGAGTGAGGTGGCTGCGATGATCAGACGGGTTTGCTCAGAGGCGGAGGTGGAGCAGGCAAGCCAAGAGAAAGCAAATCCACCAGTTGGGTTTTTATGTTTGGCTAGTGAAGCCGGAAGTGTATTTGGTGAGTGGATTGCCTCGCACAAATGACAATATAAAAGAGGTTTGTGGTCCTGTGGTGAGTGAGTCTGGGGTCGTTGGGTCCGACTGTTCAAACACCGAGGCAAGCACAATCCTAAGTAAGGCTGTATCGTGTGGTGTGAGGATAAATTTCCCGAGTTAAGTTTATAATTGTGTTTTCTATACCGAAATATAACTGTGAAAAGAAGAATACAGACTACAGACTACAGCCTCTTGTACTGTTCAGAACTTCGCCGCAAACAATGAGTGAACCCATTGACCAGAATAACCTCTCCTTCATTCCTGCTAAGGAGGCAAGCTGGAAGAGGTTCATCCCCGGGCCCTCCACTGAACGGACCATTAACCTTCGTGGATACCCGATGATCTTTTCCATCTTGGGTTTGGCTGGTTCCTTCATCGTTTTCTTCGGATATGACGCTTCGGTGATGTCTCAGGTGAACTCCAACCCGGAGTACACCAGACTCATGGGCGTCAACCATGGAACCAACCGTGACAGTGCTGCTATCGGTGGAATCGTCTCCATTTGGTTTTTGGGCTTTGCCTTTGGCGCAGTCATGGTTGGTAGCTACTCAGACAAGATCGGCAGACTCAGAACTGCCTTCTTGGGCTGTCTCTGGGCCCTCCTCGGCGCCGTACTACAGGCATCTGCCATGAACATCACATGGATGATGTTTGCAAGGCTTATTGGTGGGGTTGGATGTGGCCATCTTAACACGATTGTCCCCGTTTGGACTTCGGAGATTGCAGAGCCAAAGCTCAGAGGTGCATTTGTCGCTGTCCAGTTCACCCTTGCCCTCGTGGGTTCCACCGTGGTGTATTGGATGGAGTATGGCTTGAGCATCCATGCAGGTGTATCAGTTGCCTGGAGATTCCCTGTCGCGTTCCAGATCGTGTTCCTGCTCATCAACATGATCTGTATTCCCTTCTTCCCAGAGTCTCCAAGGTACCTGTTCAGCGTGGGCCAAACCGATGCGGCCAGAGACGTGTTGACCCGTTGTCGCCTCAACCCGGATGCAGAATCCATCGAGCAGGAGCTTCAAGATATCCTTCTTGATATCAACATCGAACACGACAGCGGACTTGGCTGGAGATCACTGCTGTTTCCCAAGAAGGGTGACCCCATGCACGGTTTCCGTCGTGTTCTGTTGGGCGTGGGTGTCCAGGTGATGCAAAAGCTTTCTGGAATTGACTTCATTGCTACCTACGCCCCCGAGATGTTTTCGCTCGCTGGATATTCCCCCAGCAAAGCTGCCTTGCTGGCTGGTGGCAACTTTTTCGGGTACATGGCATCACTTGCAGTGTCCATATATACCATAGATCATGTCGGTAGGAGGAAGCTTATGCTGATTGGGTCCATGTCCATGTCCACATTGTTGTTCATTGGAGGTGGTCTATCCTATAAGATTCGTGCCGACCCAGATGCTTCCAACCTTCCCGGTTTGGCTGCTGGTGTGGCTGTGGTTCTCTACCTCTACACCTTTGCTTACGGTGGAACTTGGTTGACTGTGTGCTGGCTATATCCATCGGAGATATTTTCAATCCAGACAAGAACCAAGGGCGCGTCCCTTGCTGTTGTTGCCTTTGCCTTCACTGGGGGCACGATCAACGAGATTGTTCCCTACTTGATCAACGCAGTTCATTACTGGGTCTTTTTCATCTTTGCCATCATCAACTTTTGCCAGCTGTTCCCGGTATACTTCTTCTATGTGGAGACAGCCAACAGAACGTTGGAGGACTTGGATCTGATGTTTATGTCGAGTTCACCATTCGTCTGGAGAGTGGAGAAGGAGTATATCAGAAGGAAGGGAGCCTTTCATTCTGGTCATTTGACTGATCTTGATGATAAGGCTTCGGTTGAGGATGTTGAAGAACTAGCCGAAGATGATGAGGTTTAGTTTCTTGTTAGCACCTCCGGTTGTTATTATTCATCAGTTGCCATTTCTAAATTAGTACTTCTCTTTCTTTTGAAATGAAATAACTTTTTGCTAATCACTAAGTTTAGGTATCTACACAACCATCAACCAACTCTCTATTGGTGGTTTAAATGAGCGTTCAGTTTTTTCACCGTTTCATCAAAGTTTGGGGTACTTTCAAACACAACCTTGCCATCTCTCACCTTTGCAATGCCAAGATAATCTGCTGAAGTCTTTTCGGGCTGTGCAAACTGAGAAACGTCTTGCTGCAAAAACTGCTCCTCCGTCTTTGAAACACGCTGATTGTTGCTATACAACCTAAAGGGAGACGTGACTCCGCTGATGCTGGAGACGTATTCGCTCCCTGTTTGAAGAAGAATGGTTCTTGGACCCTTGACCTTCACGTATTCACCGTTGCCGAGTATGCTTGCACCAGCATTATCTGCGACGGAGAATACATACCCCACCAAAGCCTTGGAACCTGACTTGATCACCTCGCCTGCCTTGTACATGAATTTCAAAAATGCAGAGGGCTCTACGGCCTCATCCTCAGATACTCTAATCTCTTCCACAGCCTTATGTTCGCTTCCAGCTGTCTCTGTGGCGCCACTTCTGTTACTGGGCTCCAAACTCCTATCTATAGATTGGGAGGAGAATGCACCCCTTTCCAAATCAGCAATTTCCGTAAGACTTGCTGCGAGCAGCATATTGCGCTTGACGAGAATTTCCTCCTCGGCCTGAAGCACCAGCTTGTACACCTGACCCTCCCCCACCAATGAGACATGGCCTCTACCGGAAACCATCGTGTAACCTGCACGGAGCCACGAGAATAATCCCGTTGAGCCAGATTCGGAGGATGATGGTCTCTGGGACCTCCTTGTTGGTAACCTGGAGAGCAATGAAGTGGCCACTGGTTTTATTTTGCTGGGAAGAAGAGGGTTGGATATATACAGGGAGGCACCAGAGTAGCAGTGGAGCGCGTGGGGTGCGAAAATGGCCCAATCTGCTCTTCCGTCCAGCGTGAGGTTGACAAATGATTTCTCCGCTGAGGAAGAGAACAAGCTGGTGAGCTTTGCAAACGTGCCAGCATTCGAGCTATTTGCTGATACCATAGCACTGATATCGCTGGTTGACACAAGTCTTTGGTATGCAGATGTGAATCCTCCCAGCAGCAAACGTCTGAATGGAGACTGCCATGAAGATGAGATTGTGGCCACTGGAGCTCCCGAAAAACCGTACAATGCCATCAAAGAGCCCTTCCTTATATACACGGGCACCGATGGCTTGAGGTTGATGGTGAGAGATGAAGGTGGAGAGCCCAATACTTGGAAGAGGACTGTGGGTTCTGAACGAATTCGTTAGTTGATACTCTCAGAGCTGAAAAAAAGTGTTAAATATCAGAGCCGCTACTCACCGTCACCGGCCGGTTCGGCCACTTTGCTCATTAGCTCTTCACCATTATGCACTATGCTGGACTCGTTCACATCGATCGATGGGTCAAGCGTCACCCCAGGAAGCTGCGATATGGAAATGTTGCGAGAGAACACCCAATTGCTTGCTACGCTTCGTATGGGCCTCATCTGGTTATTCACTGAACGCAATTGTGTCATGGCCCTGCATACTGTCACTGGAAGTAGGAAAGGAAGTCTCCATATAATCTTCATCTATTGGTGTCTGTCTCTCTGCCATATCCAAAATCTCTGTTTGGATAATACAGGTAGTGCCATGATCAAACGTTCTTGGTATACTATGGGGAGATAGACTGGTGAGTATCTTGGATATCTTAATATGATTCTTTTTACCTAGTAGTGTATTTGTCCATTGTTCACAGTTTACCATCATTGTAATCACCTGATTGAAAACATGTTTGCTTGTAAATTTATTTGCAGATCACATATATGTGTACTCTTCTGCTGCCACCAGTGTACCCTCTGCAATGCAAGCACTGATGAAGTGTTGCGTCACCACTCGCGGGATCGGGCGCAAGACCGAGCCATGGGGAGCACTTTTGAGGCGGACTGTTTGCGCGATGTGACTCCTCAGTTTCTGTACCTTGTTGCCTATACTGGAAGATAGAAAGTCCTCCTTTAGATCTGATGTGATGACAATCACAAAGGAGGACTCCAGTGGGTCCGTAGATATGCTGCCGTTATGGAACTGTATGCGTTGCTCCACAATGGCTCTTTCCACCGAGATAGGACCATCTGATAATAAATAGAAGGAAAGACCAGTGAAAAGATTCATCTGCAGTTGTGTCACCAGTTGTTGATCCTCTCCGCTCAAACTTTCACTCAACCCAGTTGGAAATGTCAGGCTCTTCAAATGCTCAAAGAGACCCTCTTGCACAGGTAAAGTGTAACTGTCACCATACTGATCGCTTCTTTTCAGTGCTTTTGCCTGAACAGCGGAAGTTACGTGGAAACAGTGCCTTTCTTCAAAAGGGACAAGGTAGTGCAGACTGATGCAGTCAAGCAACCATATAGGTCTGAAGATATTATAGCCCTTTGTCACCAACCCTGACGTTTTAATGGTGTTTCGTTCACTTATCACGAGTACTCTCGTTGCCTTCAAGGAGTTTAGATTTTCGTTCCGAGTGGTCTGTCCACCATGCTTGATAATAATCTCAGACAACTGGTTCACGGTTACTCTTCTGCCGTTGCTGAGCATGTCAGAGAGTACCAGAAACACATACCCTTGAAAAAGCGATGATTCTTTCACAACGTCCGTTATCCCACCATCCACCAATAATTTCCGAGAGGTGTCTTTGCCCTTGTATTTGCCCTTATTTCTCACTAGAACCTGGTGGCTCTTCTGTTCCATCTTTTCTCGTCTGCTCTTCTGAGTCTTGATTTCTTTGTACTCCTCCCATGTCATACTCGTTGTCCAATCCTTGTCTTCTCTGATGTCTCTACAATAAGCGTGGTACAGAGTTGTTCCCGCTCCGAACCCAACACCCGCATTGCCGATATCAATAGAACGAGCTTTCACCTCTATCACCACAGAGTCTCTGGGATCGATCCATTCATCAGGCACATCCCTACCAAAATCCAGGAGATTGCTTGGAGGCGGATTCTTGGATGAAAACTTCCATTTGCCCTTGGTGAGATTCTCTATCTTTACAAAGTCTTCATCCGAGAAACCATTTGCTACATTGCAAAGGGATATAAAGAAACACACATGGGGCTTCGTCTCTTCATCCACTTTCTGTGAATCCTCAACCTGTTCAATAGAGTCTGAATCATCATTGTCCTTTTCAATGGGTGCATCATCACCATCATCTACAATGGTGCCTGTCCGGGAGCCTACTTCTGCTTTGGAGGATATTCTAAGTCCGCAAGTGTAGGTGTTTTTGATTCCACGACTCTTACCGATGATCACCAAATCTGCGTTCTCACCAAACTCCTCCAGGTATTCGGGTTTCACTTTTACCCAGAAGATACTTCTATCACCCACCTTATAGAGGGAATGAATGTTCTTCACAACAATTCCTTCCGCATTATCTCGTATGGCGTCTCGCACGGCATTTTCAATATCCTGCGCAGTCTCAGCTTCCTTGTAGTTGATCAACTCCAATACATAAGGAACAGGTACCAGAATACGCTTTAAATGCTCCCTTCTTATAGATAGGGGAACTTTTTCATACGAGAAGCCGTTCATGTAAATGATGTCGTACACCACATACATGGGCTGTAAGGGGACAGTGGTGGTCTGTTTCTTCTGGCTCATGAGCTGCTGAATGGCACTGGATTTTACAGAACCAAATGGCAGTACCTGATTGCGTTCAACATCATAACCAACCATCTCTCCATCGAGAATACAAGTCTTGACACCGTCCACAAAGGCATCCTTGATGTAAGGAGAAATAGCACCATAGCCATCAAAGTCAGATCCATATATATAGGTGTAATCCTTCGCGCGCCTACTGAAAAACATGCACTGGCCCTTGACTCTGTCAATGTGCATGATTATCCTCTCTCCATCCATCTTGTCTTCTATGTAAAATTTCCCATTACAACTCTGAGCCAATTCCTCGTACGACTTGGTGAGTCTGCTGGCGAGCTGCGGCATGAATGGGCTCATAAGCTGTACCGAGCGTTCTTTCTCAGAGAGCCTTTTACGTGGGTCCACAAGCTCGTAAAATACTCTCCTCAGATCATTCACCACTTCGTATAACCTAGGAGCATCCGGATGCCACCGGTAAAGAAATGATCTCTCCATTCTGCTCAGTAGTCTCTGCTTCAGTATGATCTTGAACAACCATAGCAACTCATCATTGCTCATTCTGTCAAAGAAGACTGCGAATACCTGCATCTGGGAATTGAGTTTTGTCTCCATGCCCGTGAGTTTATCCAGCAACTCATTCACCTCTGTTATAGACATATCGCCTCCCTTGTTATCTACCCTTCTCAATTTGATCGCATCCACCAGGATATCTGCCAGTGTCACAGATGATTGCATCCTGTTTTGCTGCATCTTCTTCCAAGAGTTGATGGTCCTTGCATCTCTGGAATTCTTGGGAATATGGAAAGCTTTAATAACAATTCTCGCCAGCGAGGTGTCACGTATGTTGTAGATCCTTCCTCTGTCATTGCTTGGAAGAGCAAGCCTAGCTGCTGGGTATATGTTGTTTCCCACATTGATCCTCCATATACGTATGAAGTTCTCCACTATATCAGTCTTGCGCCTCAGAATCCCCTTGTTGAAAGGTGCCTCTTTGCTGACAGACAACAGCTTGTTGAATAAGTCACGCACCAACAGTTCAAACTTGGGTATGGGACCGTGGTTTCTGGGCTCTTCGAAGGTGGATATGACATTGTTGCTTGGATTCTGCTCAGGGCCACTCTTCTCATCAACATCTCCTATGATTTCCACATCCACGGTACCACCACCTTGATACTGAGGCTCCTCATCGATATCACTCATACTTCTAGATATCCCATATCTGAAGATATTCCACGTACCTCAGAAAGTTTTTGCTTTGCTTCACAATTGAGTCATGTGTCGCTATTTATCTTTTCATGCTCATCTCATCTGGTCAGCTGCATGCAGGATAATGCAATGAGGTGCATGTGGAATAGAATACGAGACGATATACGAGAAGAGCAGACGATATTATACCCAATATTAGGGATGAAACATGATCAACTATATGATACTTCCTGATATATTATAACTTACTCTTCTTGGTTATCTGAGATATGAAGGTCGGACACTTTCTGTGAGAAGTCCTCTTGCGTGGTTTCCTCGTTGGCTTCTTCATTCTCTTCAATGGGTTCCTCATTGGTTTCCTCCGGTTCCTCATTGATTTCTTCATTCTCTTCCTCATTGGTTTCCTGCTCATCCTCGCTGTCTTCCTCTTCGCTTTCGCTCATTGGGATATCTCTTCTATTCTGATTACCCATCATCCAAATATCCTCGGCAGCATCGCTCTGTTCTTTTCTCTCTTTTCTCTCCTTCTCCACCATTTCTAACCATTGTACCTCTGCCCGCTTCACAGAATCGGAGTCTGTACATGTCTGATAGAGGTCGAACAACTCCCTATTTATCTCCATGAATGCCGAACCCCACGAAAAGTGCTGCATCAACTCCTCGGCCCAGTCGTCTCTACCAACGATCGCAAAACAGGCTGCGAGAGCCTCCACACAGTTTAATCTCCACGGCCTACCATAGTTGACTGGATTTGCCGCAACAAGATATGGCAGCAGTCGTTCATGCTTACCGCCAATTTTGTTGAAGGGAACCTCCTCCAACCGGGCCCACGAACACTCCACCACAGCGGCACCGTTTTGCTCAACAATCTCTTTGTCGTCCGGACACACCACTCCCTTGCCATTAGGTGCAATAACAATACCCTGAAACTTTTGGCCCACCCTTAAACTCTTGATCAAACCCAGCCTTTCCAATTTCTTTCCACTGCACCTCTTTGGATCACAGTGGTCAAAGTCCTACTCCCGTTAGTATCCCTCGATAAAGAAATACAGCATACAAAAAATGCACAACCCTCAACGACAGCCCCCCCAAAAGAGTTTTCAACTTACCCACATGGCCAACTTGGTGGGGAAAGCATGACCCTTATTCACCCCATGCTTTGACTCCTGGTATCCCTTCTTATGGCTGACTCTAGCTGTGTGACCGTTGGAGATCTTGTTACTACGAGGTTTCTCGTCTCCACCCTTATTCTTTCCCTTGGCCATTTTTAAAGTAATTATGATATACTCGAATGACTCACTCCTCCCTACACCTCTCTTCAGTTCTTTCAGATTCTTCAGATAAGTGTCTTCCTGCTCATCTAAGATAAAAAAATTGGCCAGGCGATGAGCTCTCCTACCCAAAGGGGAAGTTCAGAACATCGTACTCAGCTAACGATGCATACGAGCCATCGGGAGAGTAAGAGTGTTTCAACTACAGGGTATATACATGTGTATGAATGTATACAGGTGTTTTCAGAAAGTGAATTGACTGTTTATATGCTATTTGCCTGATTTGTCCACTGGAACCCTCTAGTTGACATTGGTTGGTGGGTTTCAGCCAGATACACTGCATCATCATCGCTTCTGCGTGGTGCCATTTCCCCCGCATTGACAGGTGGTAACGCTTCACTTATTCTTCCAACAAGATACGGAGTGATAGTCACGAGTTTTGACACACGACACTCACAAGGTTTAATTTAAGAATATACGGGTCTTGGGCTTGAGGAGACACACACCTAGAAACACAGACTCATTTGAACCACTTACTCTCAGATCAGTAGCCCACACGGGACCCAAGAAGCAGTTCACTAAGAAACAGTTCATGTTGGATGAATTGACCGCTTCCCATGCCATAGAAACACATAGAGAACAACATGTCGCGACAACATGTGCCGCTGTTGCTGAATCCGTTCCTCAACGCGGTGTTCAATCACCCAAGGGCCCTCAGCTCTCCCTTAAAAGGTGCGATCAGGCGTCTTGCCGCAAACCCTGAGGACTATGCGCTCCTTGTCCCGGAGACAAACTTCCTGCTGCTCAACATCGATACAGAGTCTGGAATACCGTATAGGGATATGTGCCATCTGGAGGAGTTTGTGGAGTCACACATCATCAAGATTAACCCTGTAGGGGTCAAGGGCAGTGGCCGATACGCCACATTCAACGGCCGTGAGGTGACCATCAAGAAGGACTCGGTCATTGCTGCGAAGGGTTTCAAGTCCGGTTTTAGGTTGAAGATCACAGGCAAAGAGCTGTTCAAGAGCTTCTGCGACTATCTTCCGTTCGGTGAACAGTTCGTCGTCGTATACGTCGAGGAGGCACTCATTGGGTCACCTCGTGAAAGAGGAGTGGCCAGGGTCACAGCTGAAGTTTCAAGGGGAGACAGTAACTCCTTTGTAAAAGGTGGCGAGAAATATACCCCGAAAGATAGCGGCAACACGCCAAATTCACAGGGTAGCAGAGACAGCCAGGAAGACGAGCCCAGTCTTGACCACATGATGAGAGAGTTCCCATTGGTGTCCGAGGCCATTGCGGAGGATTTTAAAGCGCTATTTTCAAACTTCAGTGTGCGAGGTGTTGGATCTGAAAAGGAACTGGTTGACGTGTTCACCAACTGTATGAATAATGGTGTTATGATCTTCACCTCTCTCTCGAGGGATCTGACCGAACCCCTGTTGATGGAGTATCCAACGCTCAATTTCAACGAGTGCATCTTCAATTACCTGGAGCTCAACATTTATGACAGATTATGGTCTCGACATATAGAGCTCAACAACCTTGACAACAAATGGAAAGACGAGATGTTGGATGATCACTACCCAGAGATGGAGAACCTCAGCCTGAACCAGGTTGGGCTGCCGGAGCATGATCTGCCTAACCTGCTGGTGTTTGAGAAGAGGGTGTTGCATGCGACAGGCGAGTTTCAGAAACTGGAATACTCAAATAGCTCCGCACAAAAGAATGCCATTTTGGTGAAGACGTTCCAGTTGCTCACGGACACAACCGCTATGAATACGACCAGCAATGTGGACCGTTGGGACTGTGTTGTTGATGCAGATACCCTGATTGGCTTGTTGATCATGGTGATTGTGCATTCCAAAGTGTCAAACCTCAACAAGCATCTGGAGTATATTCACAACTTTTCATTCTCAGACGAGGACCTCGACACAGGCTACAGAGGCTACGTCATCTCCACCTTTGAGGCCGTCCTCAACTATTTTGGTGACCCAGACAATATCGCGATGCTCTGTGAGTATTCCTCCAAGAACAAGAAACTGTGGGACCTGATCCGTGCCGCCTCCAGTGACCAGAACGTGAACAATGATGCAAACGATTCTTCCAAGGACTCAGAGATTGTGGGCCAAATCGCTGAGTTGTTGGATCCTTACAAGGCTGGAGACATTGATGGTGACAGTTTCATCCGCAGCCGAACCACTCTTGGCGAATCATGTTTGATGCTCGCAGCCGCCCAGAACAACGCCAAGGTGTTTAAAACGCTCATTGACTATGAGAACATCTTCACACTGGAGGATATCCTCGAGGACAGCACCATCAGCGAGAGCAATCTTCTCAATGCAGCATTGCAGTGGGAGAACAACGAGATCATAGACTCCATATCGGAAATTATCCTGCAAGCTACCGACGAAGAGAAGAAAGTGTATTGTGGTGCCAAAGACTTGCACCTGCGCAACCTGGGGCATTACCTGTTCCATAGGTATGAACTGATACGCGAATTGGGGAGGTATGTTAACTGGACAGACAAAGACATACACTCGCAGACGCCTTTGTTCTCCATCATCCGCTGCTATGACCATCCATGCTACAACACACTGGTGAGCTATGCGGTAGCTGCTGCGAAAGAGTGGCATCGCGACAACGGCAAGGAGTTCGACTACACGGAGCATATCGACAAGAGGGGCAACACCATTTTGCATGTGATCAAGGAGGAGGCTTCATTGGAACTCGTTTTGAAAGAGTTCCGATTCTTGGATATCAACAGGCTAAATGACCATGGGATGACCCCACTGATGCACTATGTCAAGTATAACAGAGGCGGCAACATCGAGGCAGTCCTCAAGGATCATCGACTGGATGTGTACAGAGCAGATACCAAGACGTATTTGACCGCGCTGGACTACGTGAAAGTTGATAAGACATCGCGGATGCTGAATGGGAATGATGCACAAAACAGCCGTCACAGTGACGAGTTCATTGGCAACGCGGTGGATTCACACTTCTTGCACGAGTATCTTCCCGTGTCCACTGAGGGAGATGGGTACCAGTTTGGAGCGGTGAGAATGAAGTACAATGCAAACCGAGATCTGGTTGTATTTCTCAAAATGAGATGGAGAGACCGAAACGAAAACCACCAAGCATATGTCGTTACCTCAACCACACATAAGCTGTCTGATTTGAAGAAACTGGTGAGGCTGCTTCGGCTCGAGCACCCAAACAGCTTTGTCTGCGGCAGTGGCTGGCTCTCGAAGGTGTTGGAGGTTCAACCTGTGGGGAATATCGATAACCTCAACAAGCTGAAGCTGAACAAGCTCGTGATAGCCATCAATGTGATGCTCTCGTCGCTGGCATTCAATAGAGACGTGTGCCAGAGTGAGTTGTTGAGGGAGTTCACCTCCAAGCAGGATCTGAACGAATACGAAGGAATCAAAAAGGTGGAGATTAGAAGGGTACAGAGGTTGGGCGGCGTTTCGACAGAGGAAGTAGCACAGAATGGGGATTCTGCAAGTGCTGCTATTCATAAGCACGAACAGCTGCTCATTTTGCGTCCCGAAGAGATTGGGGATATCAAGACGTTTCTGAAGTACTCCATGAATGAGTTGTCTGGGTTTGTGCAACTGTTTGAGAGAATATATAGGACTCTTGTCTACTTCGAGGCTAAGACTTCCGATCTCGGGTTCTTGCAGTCTTCTCTCCTACAGCTGAGCGGTGGCTCTGTTGATTTTGATGAGGTGAGACGCAATCTGTTTGCCCTGCCCCAAGAGCCTCTCTGGTCATTAGAAGAGGTGTTTTGTGACATTCACCAAAATGGTAACGGCAGCAGCACCTTCTCGCTTGGTTTATTGTCGCATTATGTGTCGCTCCTAAAGCGCTGCACTGAGGACTTGTCCAACAACATTGACGGGTTCATAGCCACCCGTATAGGTGAATGGTGGGAGATATACGGCGATCTGGTGACTACCAACGAGGAACTGGTACGGATCCGGGAGATGGATGAGAAGGTGAGGAGAAAACACAGGCTCCAGAACCGGCGTGACTCCTCATCCTTGCATTCTAATGGTGATACAGCGGTTAATGGTGGGAATGATTCAGATATCAGCAGTGTTATCTCTTCACCCAAACTGGTGAACGATATCGATGACGACTCGTCGAACGTCTCGCAGCTCACGCTACAGGAGATTGTCAAAAAGAGGCCTTCGTCGTCGTCGTTGGCCCACGATTCAACAGCTTCATTCCTCACTGGTATTGTAGAGGGGAGAAGACAGAAGTACATAGCGAAGCTCACAACCCGTCTTGGGGAGCTAAGGACGAGGCTTTTCAGGCTGAACATGGAGATCAAAACGACGCACGAGTCGCTGGCTGTAGAGATCAGCTCTTTCTTCTCTTTCAGGATCTCTGCAGTGAGGTTCATGTTTGCTCAAACGGCCACACAGCAATTGAGAGTGGAGAGATTTAGAGGGGCCATGCTAGAGAGAGGCTTACAAAAGTTCAAGGAGAATGGATTGTAAGGATGACTGATAGAGAAAAGAGAAACTGTACACCCAATCCAAATAGTTATGCCCATTATGATTGATTTATGCACATACGCACATATACATATATATATATATAACTTTGAAAGACTTGGAAACACCCTCGCTCTATTCAACTCCTACGGTTACCACCCAAGAACTGGTTGGCCATGTTCTGGAACATGGGGTTGTTCATGATATCGTCAAAGTTGGGAGCACCTCCAGCGCCGCCCTCGGCACCGTCGCCTTCTCCTGCACCACCTCCAAGGCCCATGTTCTGTGCCATCTGTCTAAGCTGGGGGTTGTTCATGAGGTTCTGCAGAGCGCCTGGGTTCTGCATGAGATTCTGAGCAGCCTGCATGATCTGAGGGTTGTTGAGGAGGTCACCAAGGCCACCGGCACCACCGGCACCACCCAAGAGGCTTGAAAGGTCAGGCAATCCACCAGCACCAGCACCGGCACCGGCCCCAGAAGCAGAAGCAGAAGCAGAAGCAGAAGCATCCCTGGCAGCGGGCTCAGTAGGAGCAGGGGTGGTGTCGAGAGAAGAGTTGAGCTCCTGGGTGACTCTGGTCTTTGCAGTTTCGTAGCCCTTCTTCATAGCATCAGATGGCGAGGAACCCTCAACGTCAAGGCCCTGCTTGTAGGCCTCCATGGCACCCTTGGCATCGCCGAGAGCGTACTTGGCAAGTCCCAATCTGGAGTAGGCCTTGGTGTAAGCTGGGTCTGTCTGTATAGCGAGCTCTGCATCCTTGAGTGCGAGCTCGTGTTGCTGTGAGGAGGAGTAGGCAGCGGCTCTGTTGGATAGGTATACGGCGTTGCGTGGGATCAGCTCGAGAGCGTCGGTGTACTTTGCAATTGCCTCTGGGAAGTCTCTTCTGGACATGGCCTTGTTTCCTTCGAGCTTGAGGGCCTCAGCCTTTTGTTTGAGCTCCACATCAACCTCTGAAACGTGGACCGGCACAGCATCAGTGGCAGATGCAGTAGTTGGAGCGGTTGGAGCGGTTGGAGCAGCACCAACAGCAGATCCAAGCACCTCAACGAGGGACTTGCCTCCAAACTTGTCGAGCACCTTCTTGTCTTCATCCTTGTTCACACCATAAGCATCGGCAATACAGTCAACGGCCACATCAATGGACTCCAAGAAATCTTCAGCAACTTCGCCCTTGGCAACAGACTCCTTGAGGAAGGAGATCACTGCGAGTGCAGTCTCCTGGGTAGTAAAAGCCATCGCTGTGTATACTAAATCAGATGGTGAACGCAAGATATTGAATTAAGTTTCCACAGATATATATTCACAATTAAGTGGAAGTGCAAGCGATGATTTTAACCTGCCTGACTGTCTCTTCTCCACGTCTCCAAAGGGACGTAGACACGCGGTGCGTGGGCGTGGGCGTGGGCGTGGACGTGGGCCAACTCATCGAAGAGGGCCTTTGGTGGAAACTTCTGGAATGGGCCGCAGGCGATGAGGTGCGTGGTTCCAGGGTACGGCCGGAGGCAAAACGTGGGAGGGCGTAAGAGGGAGGGCGTGAGATTCAGGATGTTACCTGGAAAGGCCCGAGATTCAGCACGTAACCTGGGAAGGCTTACGGGAAAGTGCAAGGTGGGAAAGTGCAAGGTAAGTGCAAGGTGGAAAGGCGTAAGATGGAAAGGCGTAAGATCCGTAATAGGGATGCGTGGGCAGCGTGGGCAGCGTAGGCATGGAGTGGGCAGAGTGGGGTTCGGGAAGGGCCCTGGGTGGGTGGACATCGGGAAGGGCCCTGGGTGGATATTCATCTACGGTACATATATTCATGGAACAGGGCCAACACTGCCAAGATAAAGATTACACATTCATTGAAGAAGGTCATAATAAATATTTCTGGAGAGCCATTGTATATTCAGATGTTTTGGATAAGCATTCCCTCGAGCCCTTGGTGGAGTGCTTGGAACAGGTGAGGTGCGTACTTGCATACACTTAATATATATACTTATAAATAGAGTAGAATACGTATATATAGATGAATGGGCTGCGCGGACACCCTGAGACCATGGACAGCTTTCTGTTATTTTCACCATCAACTTCTGAGCCAAGTACTCTATATGCATTAACCTCTCTACATGGGATATTCTATATATCTTAATATCTTTCCAAGTCAGGTATATCGTAAGTAATTAACTATGCATCATGTGTTCCATACACCATACCATTATCTTCAATTCAGTGTGTGACTTCTTCATCAACTGGTAACGAATCAGGTGCTGGCACAACCTCAGTCGCCGTCGCAGTCTCACGCTCACTCTCAGTCTCGGTATCTGTCTCACTCCTGTCATCTTCATCTTCATCTTCACCCGGTATAATATACTCCTCAAAGCTCCTCTGAGTACCTGCTGAACCACGTCGCTCCTCAGGTGTGACCGCTACCTGGTCATGCAAGCCATCCTCACGCTTAGTTTCCTCCGCTTCTTTTTCAATCTCTTCTGCCTCTTCTTCCCTACGCATAAAATCCTCCGCTAACAGCTCACACACAAAGTTGCTCTTGCCTAGCCTGAAAATGTAGTCTCCCATCTGACTCTGCACCAGATACCTCACCCAGGGGAAACTTTGGAAATGAAGCTGCTCCTCCTCGATTTTCAGGTACTCAACCTTGAGCCCACTATATGTGATCGAGGGCAACTGGAAAGACACACTGATTGCTTCCATCCTCTGTGTTGGGTGGTGGATCCTCCTGGATCCATGTGTGGGAGACGAGGGAGAGCTCTGCTCCATTGCCTGCTCCATATTCTTCTTCTCCTCAAGAATCTCCCTGTAGTAGAGCGTATTCTTATCCTGCTTGCCGTGATAGTCATTATACTCCATCTGTGCCCGAAACCACTCCATCGTCATCAGCTCAAACTCACAAACCATCGAGTGCGCATCTCGCTCACCCACCCTAACTCCAGAATTGCCCTCAACAGACGGGATCTTCCAGAAAATACATCCCGTCTCGAGGTTCAACACAACTTTGCCCAGCTTCGTCTTGAACCGTGGCTCAACGTTATAGTTGATTAATAGTGGTGCATCTCTTGCGTGCTGCGGCTTCTTCCCTTTCGTTACAGTGTCCTTGATTATAAGCGGAATCTGAATGAGAAGGTTGTTCATGGTGTGCTTCTTCTTGAAATAGGTTTCGATATCAGCAGAGATCCGCAATCGCAGTTTCTTGACAATTTGGCCTCCACGCAGTTTCTCCGACTTGTACAACCTGTACGTGGGATTTACCTTTATCAATGGCCGCAGGTTAGCAGTACTGCTGGTGATGATCTGGTAGTTGAGAAGTTTGAACTCGCCATCCGGTGGTATGAATGAAATGAGGTTGTTGGTGGCAATCTTGGATAGCTCAACACACTGATGGAACCCTATGTTGTCAAACACCAGCTTGGACCTCTTGCCACTGCTGTTGGTGTTGTTGATATCGCGACCCGTACTTGGCAAGCCTTTGCCTCCGTCGTCGTTTAGATAGAAATTGGAGATGAGTGTTTCGTTGAGCCCAAGCTTGAGAGTAGGCATTCCTGATAGATAGCTCATACAGTCTATTTCGCCCATGATGATGTTCTGCTTCACCTGCTGGTCCTCCAGGTTATACTGGAAGTGAATGCGTTCGATGAAGTTGATAAATATCTCATTCTTCTTGTAGAAGATACCTTTCGGCCTCCACGACACCTTGGTGGTGGCAGTCCTCGATATGCTAGAGTTGATAGGGGCCAAAGCCGTGGTATCCACCTCTTGCTGGGAATGGTCCCTGTGGTGTTTCTTGATCTTGGAGGATGAATCTGACTTTTTGTGAAGTAGCGATCTCAAATTCCTGCCAGGGGAGGATGCGTGTTCCAGTCCATCGTCAAAGTCATTGGCTGTGTCTATTGTTGGCGGGATCAGCTTTATGTATTCTTTCAATATATTGAACTCTGTGAGCTGCGGGATTCCGAAATCCAAAACCTCATCAAACAGCTCGTAGATCAGGATGTAATTCTCCTTGACCAGATCCGAATCGATTATCGTGTCATCATTGGCGATTTTGGCACTTGCAGCGTTGGCATCTGTCTCTTTGGTATCCCCAGGGCTCGCTTTGTGCTTGCTGGTCTTTGCATCCTTGCCATTTGTAGCCTTGGCGATCTCGGCTTGCCTGAGCTTGGCCCTGAAAGCGGAAAAGTATAATTTCAACAGATCTACAAACTTGTACATAAAGCTCATCAGAGCCATCACATTGGTATTGTCAAAGGCGATGGTAAGGATGACCAGAGTGTCACAGTTGAGGTAGATGAAGTTGATACCGTCATGGCACACGATGGGCGAGCCGGTAACATTGTCGCCGCTGCCAGTCGAGTTGTTCTGCGACAAGGCCTGTCTGAACTTGGTCAGCACCGTTGTTGTGTCGAGATCATGTTTATACTGTCGCTGTATCAAGAGGTTTAAGTTCTCGTCAAAGATGTATATGGCCGATGCCATCACGACACTTCAGGGGGGGTGGGGTGCAGCTGTGTGATTGAATATTCCATAAATATATACAAGTTTAATGCACGAGCAGGAGGAGAGTGGCAGTCTGGCGTGGTAATGTTTTCGTATGTGGAATGGAGAGTAACCTTCTCAGATGGGTTATCCCTATTGAGGTATGGATATGAGGTAGCGAAGAGCACAAAGTTGTACCAGAGACTGAAGATGGCAATTGACAGCGCTACAACTGAAAATAAATAACTTTAGAACAAACTCAGCTATCGTGAATGAACTTCTTATTCTAAATATGTTTGACCTTCGGACAGGCCTTGACAACTTCGGAGTCTTCGATGTGTAGGCCATCGTATAACGTGCGCCGCGATGCACATCGGAGGCATTGCATGTCGTGTACTAAGAGGATATAAAAATAATATGGGGAAGAGAGCACGAGTGTTGTGTTGTATTGGGTATTGAATATTGTTGAGTTCGTTTCAAGGATGATAAATAGTATATCTAAGGTGGCATTGAGGGCTCTCACCAGAGAAGAGGTGTTATCACAGCTGGCCACTCTGAATAACAGTGGGCAACACAGCTCTTCAGTATGGCAGCTGATAAGCGCGCCGTACACTAAGGGAGAGTTGGAAGGGAACACGATTGCTAGGGACTTTACATTCAAGACCTTTGAAGATACATGGGTGAGTATATTTGCAGTGGTAGTTATTGCTTTATTTGCCATTGCTAACCAAAAACATGGAGGCCTTTCTCACCAAGGTGTCACTGCGATCGCATCTCACAGGACATCATCCAACCATCACCACCACGTACAATCGAGTACGGCTAGAGCTATCGACACACGACGTCTGCGGTCTAAGCGAAGCAGACTTTAAATTGGCCAAGAGATTTGAAAACTACGCAGCACAGATAGGCGAGAAACACAAATGAATATACTAAAAGGAAGATGTTATGCTGTTTGACTACAATGACCTTCTGGAGGCACTCTTGAGCCTGGCCTCAAGCTTCTCAAATTCTTGCAGGCTGATCTCCTCCTCTGGGTCAAGTACACCCCTCACCTCTGTCACTTCTTCCACGTAGTACTTGAGCATCGACTCTATACCGGTCTTGAGGGTATCCTCGCTGAGTGAGCACGATTTGCAGGCGCCCTTGAGCTTGATATACACCACGCCAGTTTCTGGGTCAAACCTTCTGAAGTGCACGTCTCCTCCGTCGTCGATGAGCGCGGGCCGTATTCTCGTGTTGATCAGTTCTTTGATCTCGTAGGTGATATCGTCGTCGTCATCGGCTGGCTCGTCCTCCAGCAGCTGGGTGAGGTACTCCTCAGCAAGAACGGGCTCTTTCCTCTGTACGGCCTGGGTGATGGCCTCCATGACACGCGGCGTCAAATGATCCCACTGCAGCTCTGGGTTATTGCTGAGGCTCTCATCCACCTTGTTCACCGTTATGAAATCACGGCCAATCATCAGAGACATCACACCGTTGATCTTGAAGAGCGTCTGGGCCAACGGAGACTTCTCCACGGCGTCCGGGAGATCGTCGATCTCAATGGTGTGCTCCACCGCCTCTGGCAGAAACTGGTGATCTGATGCTATGAATTTGAGCGCATTCTCGTTCGGTGTAGTGGCAGTCTTGAGCGACAGTAGTCTACTCGAAATCCAATGGATATGGCCCCTCACCGATGGCGCCGTCGTTGAATTCCTGGCAAGGCCACTGCTATTGATTGATCTCACCAGTGTTCTAAGCATTAGAGTTAATTCCTAATGTTTTGCGCTCAATGATAATATAAGAGCTAGGCACAGGTAGATAGGACAAAACACACAAATGCCTATATATATATATATCTCCAGCTCTCTTGGCCTTCTCTCACAGCTATCTTTGCAGCTTCTAGACTCATCTGCCTAAATAAAATAAAGATGCTGATTAAGGCGATGACCCCAAGCTGCGCAGTGCACTACCTTGATGACATGCGTGGCAGACGTTATTGGATTCCGATGGGCGGCAGCGCTGTACAAGTGAAAGCCGATGAAAGCCGATGATCGGCTTAAGAGACAGCCGCGTACATGCTGTGCGGCTTATGGAGATGGATAAAAAGGTGAACGAATTCTATTAAGGCAACGGTGATCAGTGAATGAATGGAGATGATGTACACTGTTTTTTTTTTTTAGAATTCTTTGGAATTCTTTAGACGTATACTTCATTCATTTTTGTGAAAATGCACTTCTGTAGTTTGACTTCTAAGCTGACTTTTTAAGGTACTCTACACCCTCTTCCAAACGCTGTATGACCTCCACCTTGGACTCGATCTTGCCTCTACCCTTTGCCCACTTGTCTTCCACCTGCTGTGCCAGCAGGAGCTTTGATTCATCGACCGATTTCCTTAGAACATCCACATACCAGTCCTTGAACATGTTGAACTCACGGATCGCTGACTTTGAGATGTTGTTCACCAGTACCACAGCACTAAGAGTCAAGATGGCAATGGCCGTGTTGAGATCGATCAATCCAAATAGGTGCAGTCCAGAACACACAGCAAAAGATGGCAGGTTAACACCGATGAGATTCTTCAACACTGTGTTGTGTATGTTCTCCTGTAGTTCGGGCAGCTTTTCATGAATGGTCAACGAGTGCACCGAAGCAAATGCAGGGGACCCGGTGATGGGAGGAGGAGGAGGAGAACTAGGTGCCGTTTGTAGGGTCAAATCTTGTTGTAGCCCCTCAATTCTTCCAGAAAGGTAATTGTATGTAGCAGCAGAAGTATTCACGAATCCTGCATTGGTCTTTATTCCCTTAGTTGTTGGCCCGTCATCTTGAGTGAAAAGAACCCTTGCCAACACGAGATCCAGGTCATCCAAATTCAACAGTAACTCGTGTACCCTGCTCACTTTCTTTATGAGAACATTATCCAGGAAGGGAATGACGGACGACTGCAGCTCGAAATGAGACTTCTGTGCCCAATCGACAACCTCTCTGGATATAAGCTGTTTGTCATTGTCCAGCGCAGCCAGTTGGTGCTCTCTGTAGGCTGCAGCCGCCAGCTTTGGGTTGTCGACAGACGTTGCTTTGTAAATATCCCTGTAGAGCTCAGTGACTGCTGCGGATAGAAGCGCCGTGACTGGACGATATCCACTAGTTTCCCTGGTGAGCTCAAAAAGCACAGAGTTGATCCTAGACGTTTTTATCAGTTCCAGGTAGATGGAGGAATTCTGTGGTGACTCCATCAACACCTCATTGGCCTCATTTGCGGCTGCAAGATCAACCATCAGTAAATCTTTATTTTCATTGCTCGTTAAAAAGGAGAACTGGGTGGGATCGTTCAGTCTTACGTCGTTGATCTGCAAAAGCGGCAGATGAAGATAGTCCACAGGGGGCTTGTCTGAAGCCTGTGAACTCACATATACATAAAAATGGCATGAAGCATCTGTGGTAACGCGTTTTGACTGTGATATCTCAGGGCTGAATTCGAGAGACGGCACACCCTCAATGGTGCTATCTTGGGCGTGCTCAATTGGAATTGACACACCGTCAGTTGCATCGATGGGAATTTCCCTAATCTCTATATCATTGAACAGATCCTTGTTCAGCTGGGGTATCACTGTTGAGTCAGGATGTTCGCTGATGGTTCTGGAGTACGTAGGTCTGGAATCCCTGCTGAGGAATGGAGACGGCACCCCATATGTGTCATATGCACCGTTGGTTTTGTGCTGATACTCTGCCGAGTATGTGATGATGTTTGGTTTTTGACGTATAATGCGCTGCTCTTTCAGATCTTGAAACCAGCTGTGGTCTCCTCCGAGGGGGTCACACACCAGGGCCTCTACTAGCCCTGGCAAAGGAGTACCAGCACCAACAGCATTCAGCACACCCACCTTGATTGTGGTGGGAGTAAACCCCTCGCCGGTGTTATCCATGCTCCCCAGTGTTTCTGTTAGCACATTGAGGATACCATTCACCCGTCTGTTGTGGCTGTATTGAACCTTGGCGTCCTCCAGAGACTCGAGTATCTGGGGCACAGACTGTATCTTTGTCGCTACTCCACGCGTAGCTGTGCTCAGCTGCGATGCCCATTTTGCACCGGCCACCACACTGCTTCGCTGCCACATAGCTCGACAAATCTTTGGATACATAGATATGTATAGCTATCCAGGCATTGAGATAGCCACTAATAAAATAACAGGTGCTTGTGACGTGGCCCGCTGTGATACCTGGGCCTCAACAGTCTGCTCAACCATGGCACCATCGATATTTCACCCTCGCAACGGTAGAATTGTCCCCTGTCCCATTTGGTACGCAGGGCATCGCGCCCGTAGATCAAATGGCAGAGTGCGCTGCTATCATTGGGGAACTTTTCACATATGAAGGAGTGTGGGGGAATGGGAGGTGAGCCAATATTATCAGTGTTTTTTGTGTATATACAACTTGGAAGACTGAATTAGCTTTTGACAGTCTCCATATTACAACAAACAATGTATTTCAGGAGTCAATTTGCGCTGAGGAGCGTACGAAACAACCGCCACTTTGGAGGAGTTTGCTCTCTGACATGGAGAGCCAGACCGATGAGCTCTTCAACTGTGCTGTACCATGAGAACCCATTGGTGAGTGGTGGGATGTTTGGGCTATTGATGGCTTTTTTCTTTTTATCTGCATTGCTAACAAACTGTTGTAGGGGCTTCCTAGAAGAAGCCAGGATCCGACTGTGATGTCACGGGGGTTGCCTGTGCGACGTAAGATTCCTGGTGCGGAGAAGGTGGTACTGGTATCTTCTGGCAAGGGAGGCGTTGGCAAGTCAACTGTATCGGTAAATGTAGCCCTTGGCTTGCAGAAGCTGGGAATGAATGTGGGGCTTTTGGATGCCGATATATTTGGCCCCTCTGTTCCCAAGCTGATGAACTTGAGTGGAGAGCCACGGCTGTCTCAGGACGACGGCAAGCTACTGCCTCTGGTCAACTATGGAATACAGACCATGTCAATGGGGTATCTGATCCCCAGCGAGTCCAGTGCTATAGTCTGGAGAGGTCTCATGGTTATGAAGGCTCTTCAGCAGCTCTTATTCGAAGTGAAATGGAATAGCCTAGATGTCCTCGTCGTTGATATGCCTCCAGGAACCGGGGATGTACAGTTGACAATAAGCCAACAGATCAAAGTGGATGGTGCGGTTATTGTTTCCACACCGCAAGATATTGCACTTTTAGATGCACGCAAGGGAATCACAATGTTTGAAAAGGTGAACATTCCGGTAAGTAACTTGCTCGTGTCTTTATTCTTGATCCCAATGACGTACTAATGCATCACACAGATCCTTGGTTTGGTGGAAAATATGAGCTACTTCATATGTCCTAATTGCAACCACGAATCACACATCTTTGGTGAAGACGGTGTGCAGAAAGAGGCACAGAAGCAGGGCCTCGAAATATTGGGCTCTGTACCGTTGAATAGAGAGATATGCCTCCAATCAGATAGGGGAACACCACTCACGGCCACCGATAGCGACTCGTTGATCAGCAAACCATACATTGATATTGCAACAGCCATTAAAAGGAAGTTGTTTTAAAGATATGTTAGGAACTCAAACGGATGGGTGTCTGATTACAAAGCCGTCCCACCTTCTAAAGCTCATTATGTACACCGACTTTTGATTCATTCCTATGCATGAGTACATTTGTGCACACTCCATACACTTGTAGGAGTTTTACCTTTTGTGTATTGTAAGGATTGCATGGTTGTGCTCTCTGTAGGAGAGGCCAATACGCTTATAATGGAGAGATCATGTTGTCGGTGTTACCTTGGAAGATGCTGAGGACTCATTGTAACCTTAAGGTGATGTGATTCTTCTCCTCCAACCTAGAACGTTTGCTCACTACTATTCTGCATATTAAGGCTGTGAAGTGCTTATTCTGTTGTTCTTTCTGGAGTGAAGATAAATGAGATCAAATATTCCCCTGTTGCTCATAGCATTTGGCTCATGGGCCTGGGCAGCTGCAATTCCAGAGCTAGAGGAGACTGCCAAATACAGAGATCCGAGTGCACAGGAATATCCCAACTCATATGAGCCTGCATTGGCACACGACGATGAAACAGGCATGGGGGAGGTTTCACTATCTGAGTTTGCATCGTCTCTTCCAGATGGTGGGTTTGCTTCTCTCCCCGACTTTGGTCTAGCCGACATTCCACCATCGCAGTTAGGGGATTCTGCTCCGACCTTTCTTGAAGACAACGATGGTGATGGAGATGGTGATGGCGATGTTGGTGCGGATGTACCTGGTGAGAAATCTGCTCATGGTGATGTAGAGGCTTCTGTTGACTGGAGCGATTTAGAATCTGGTCTAGACGGCTGGGAAGAACCTATTGAAAAGAATCCGTCCGCAGATCAAGTCGTTCAAGAAAGTTCAGAGAAAGCAGATTTGATTATGAGCAATCGTGAGGGCTCATCTGCACCAGAGTCCTCCATCGGAAAGTATCTGGTCCCCATATCTACCTCGACATATTTCTATTATCCCGATGCCACAACGATCACGATATTTGTCTCTGAGACTCCGAATGTTCTTGAGAGTGGAGGTGATGTGGATACAACTAGCGCTGTGGTTGGTCCTGATGAGGAAGTTACACAAGAACAGGATGTGGAGTCAGAAACTATAGAGCATCTACCACATCTGACAGGAGATCTAGAGGTATGGGTCTCTCCTTCTGGTAGAAAATACTACAGAGAGACTATTCCTGATGGTGAGGCAGTAAATGGGACCGAATTCACCCCATCTGAATCTGAGGAATGGCTGAAGGTTAATGTGGAGGAGCCAGAATCGCTTGAAGTTGAGACCCCAAGGGATCAGCTGTCCGATCGAGAATTCGATCTCGACAACAATCCCAGTTTCATAGCCCATGGTGCTCATAGCCACCGTTACCATAGAGCCACCATTGGACAAGATGTGAAGGATGGTGAAGATGGGCCTGTGAACGAATATGGAACCTCATTTAGGCAACGTATTGGGTTGGTGAATGGTGACTCCAGCTCGGGCAATAGTCTGACAGATCCACTCCCTGACAGCAGAGGGCTCAACTATTCCAAGAAAAGAGTGGATACACGATTGAAAGGGTTCCTTGGACTGTGGGGTTCAGATGAGTCTCGGTATCTGAGCTCTGCCAGTGGCTGTAAGTCGTACAGTTCATGGTCGACAGTAGGTGCGGTGATTCTAATTGGTAGTTGCGTTCTTCTAATGTGATCGACCTCCTAATGGACAGTGCTTATAACAGACATTTGAGTTTGCAATATAACTATAGGTTGATAAATATATTTTGCTCAGGGTTGCATTTGTAAGTTTGATATTCATATCATGTTCCTGGAATTGATCTATGGTACCCAAAAAAAAGAAGGCTATCGTGTATATATCCATTAGTTCTGCAATGCCCTCAATCTTTCTCTCATCTCGTTCAACACCTCGTCGTTCTCCTCCTCTGGTTCCTTCTGTGATTCCAAATCGTTCGATACCACGGCTGACACATCTGGCATCTTGATTTCCGGCTGCTTCTCTTCCTTCTTCTCTCCAATCACTTGCTTGAGGATGTCATCTATTTGCTCCTCCTGCTCCTCATCCTCATATTCCTCGTCATACCCCACGGCATCCACCATATCGTCCACCATCTCCCCAATGATCCCGCTCTTCATCAGCTCCCTCTCGAGCTCTCTCATCGTGCCTGATATCTCAGGAAGTCTCACCAGAGAGTTCACCTCTCTCATCACCACGGTGGATTTCTGCAGCGAACCTTGCAACTTGAGCATCTGGGCCTGTTCTCCCAGCTGCATCCCAATACTGTCGATGGTGGCCCGTGACGTGTGCAGCCTTGTCTGTTGCTTGCGTATATTGATGAGTTCGCGCACATACAACTTTGCCGTCTTCATATCCTGTTTCTTGGCTGCTTGTTTGATGAGACTCTCTGTCTTCTTCTGGAGCGGTGTCAGCTCCTGGATACTACGTTCCAGCTGGCGTTTATTCTTGCGCACCAGCGACTGGCATTTCCTCATCTTGAGATGTTAGCAAAAAAAGTACAATTCAAAAGACCACCAAAAAAACAAAAACGCTCGCTTGCTCATGCTTACCTGCTCCTTGGGATCTGGACCCCAGATAGCTCTCTTGAACACATCCATGACGAAGGAGTGTGCAACAACTTTGGAAAGAAGAATAGAATTATCAAGTGTCACTATGGACCACCTGCTTGGTCTTATCAACGGACTGATTGTATGTAACAGCCCAACACGATCAGTCCCGCAATATCAGCCTCACACTTTCAACCATAAATGTATTCTACCCTGCAGTGCTGTACGGATTCCCCATCTCTGCCTGCCGGAAAGGCTGCGTAGACGATAAGGCAGCGGTTGGGAGGCACACTACTCATCAGATAGCAGGCGGAAGAATAAGGAGGGGGAAGGGTGAGGCCAGCCTACGGGGCCATAATTAGGATATTCAGATGGAGAGGAACAGATAGATAGCTGGAATGAAGATAGCCGGAAGGAAGATAAAAGGAATGGGTGTAACTGGAATGGTGAGCCGGAATGGCAATAACCATAATAGCCTTGGCCGGAATGGCGAGCCGGATTGGGTATAACCGGAATGACAAGGAACCGGAATGGTGATAACCGGAATGGGTATAACCGGAATGACGATAACCGGAATGGGTATAACCGGAATGGCAATAGCCAGGGATGGTAGCCAGAATCAAATATATACCTGGCAGGTTAATCTACAACCATAATAGAATAATGGATATTCGGTAATCATTAGACACATGGAGAATGGTAGAGAACGAACAGAAGGAAGAATCCCTTGCCATCTCCTTCTTAGATCTTCACCCCAGTTTGAATGACCCTCCCCAGCCATTGTAATGTCACATACCACTGTGTGTGAATCAGAAGCATGAGTGTGTATTGCCTGAATCATATCGACTCCTATTGTCCCATTAGTCCACCCATGTCCATGTGGTGGACTTATAAATAAAAAAAAAACCAATCACTGCTTCTCGTTCTCCGGGCTGGATCTTCCCAAGTAGGGAGAATATGGTGGAGGAGAAGGCGCTGGATGCAATGCGGGTAGAGCAGGTGGTGGCCCCCAGATTCTACCCTGGCTATCGGTACGCGTGTGCACTTTCTTGGGGCTCGGGGCAGAATCTTCGCCCTCCGGCGACCCAGACCCCTCGCTCCCTTCCTTTTCAGGCTCCCTTTGGACGCTCTGTGATAACGGAGACAGGTAGTGCATTGTCTCGAGCTTGTTGAGAAGATGCACCTGCTGCTGGCTCTGCTTGGCAAGGTTCCAGTGCTCAGCCTTCTCCAAAGAATCGTTGCAGAACTTGATCACCTTGTTGATCATATCCAACGTCTCCTGGGCAAGCACCAGCACACGCCCATTGGGATCATGCAATAGCTGGTTCTGGATGGTTGCAGCCAGCTGGCCCGTGGAGGCCTGGCACTTTTGTGCACTCTTATCGCTTGCTGAGCTCACTCCGCTGCTTGCTGTACCTCTCGTATATTTGAAGAGGTTCTCCATCAGTGACTGGGTGGTCCATTTGGTGCGCCTGCTGACGGCCTCCTCGTCCTCCTTCGAATTATCATCAAGCTTTGACTTGTCCTCCGGCTGTGTCGCCGTAAGGGCAAATGCCCAATTGTTCGGCAGCTTCAGAAGCGCATCTCTCACATTGGAACGAGCTGGCTCGGGTAATGAATTGCCAGATATCTTGCTGACAACGCTCACGATCTTCTTCACAGTGCCCACTATATCCTGCTTCACCTGCTGTATGGGTTCGTACAGGTCTTTATGACGCTGCGACATAACGGGTGAGCCAGCCGCGGTAGCCATGTCGTCCGCGTTGGGCGTCCTCAGTTCATCGGTATCCACAGACAACGAGCGTCTGCGGGCATCCAGGGAGGTGAGAGAGGTATGAGAACTGACTGCAGTTAACGATGGCGCAGATATCTTTGCGTCCTGGTTTAATGTTTGGTTGATCGAGGAGAAGAGCGAGTTTTGAGAGAACTGCGGCGATAAGGACGCATTATTACTATGGATACTGGAGCTCCTGGGCTTGGGTGTTGCCACTGCAGAAGGGTTCTTCTCCTCATCGCAGTCGTGGAACACTGCATCTTCGTCTTCTTCCTCCTGCTCTGCAGTTTCCTGGGGATGATCGTCCTTGTGCGTTTGCTTCTCTCTCTCGTTCTCCACCATTTCTATCAAGCTCTCAATACGGGTACTCAACTGCCTGTTACCAATTCTCAAAAAGTTTATCAGCATTGTGAGTTTCTTTCTGCTTTCTATGTTGATGTTGAGCAACCCCAAATCCCTGATATCTTGAAGCGTGCGCTGGGATGCTGGATACATGCCTGCAGCTCCGCCAGAATAAGCGGAGCCATTGCCAAAAGAGGCAGAGGGGTGTCGCCTTGGCCCTGCCACGTTGGAACCGGCACTCGGCTGTATTCTTGGCAGGTATTGATATGAGGGTAGTGAGTGCACGCTGGCGGAAGAGCTTGCCGGAGAGATTTTGGGTCTTTTGAACGCTGCGTCATCCTCGGACATCTCTGGAGACCACCTTTTGGCGTGGAGTGTGCCGTTTTTCTTATAGAAAACACCACTAGTTGCACCGGTTGCACCACCAGGTACACCACCAGCAGAGGCCGGGGCATTTTGCTGGCCGTTGTGGAGGGATGTGGAGGTTGTCGATGAATGCCTTATACCAGTGGCCGTGGGCACCTCGAGGGGGCCGACTGCGACGTCTGTGCCTGCTATCTGCTCGTTGCCTATGAAATTGCTCGCTATGGAGATGTTCTTCTCGAGGACATAGTTCAACGACTGTGAGATTAATGGGTGTGAGGTGACTTTATCGAGAAAAGTGGAGTCCTGGGTCGTGGGGGTTGATGTTCCATTGGCAGCGTGGGGGATGGGGGTCCCGTTGGGGTGGGCCGGTGTGTTAGACACCCCGGTACCGCTCTTGAGCTTCTCCAGGGCCTCGACCGCCATGAATACGTCGTCCGAGCCAGTGTCCGAGTTGCGGGTGCCCATTTTGTGATATGATTTGGTGTGTGTGTGTGTAAGAGTCAATAAGAGGTGTTTGCAAGTGTGGGTGGGGTCAATTGGGAAGGGTGGAATTAATACATGTAGAGTGTACGGGCATGCACAGATACAGGGTATGAAGACCGAGGCAGGAAAATTGAAAGTGTGCGTCTCTGTCCAACTAGCTATACCGTCATAGATATACAGTGTAGATACACAGTAGATACAGTGTAGATACAACGTAGATACAGTGTAGAGAAACACCTCACATATATACTTTACCGCCCCCAGTGGTTCTGTTGGTATCGTGCTGTATTCCTCCTCGCCTGTGGTGTATCACTCACACAACGGCTAAATTTGCATATGACAGACCCACAGCCAAGATGTGTGGGAGCGCTAAGCACTTGCAGGTTTATAAGGCAGATTTGCAGTGTCTAATGGATGCCTTCTATGGGAGCGCATATTCGGAGCGCATCTTCTATGGAAGCACATATTCGGAGCGCATGATGGCAGTGTGTAGCAGAGGATATGGGAGTGGAAACGCATCTTCCATGTGAATGGTGCCCGGCGCACGTCGCCCGAGTAGTTTGTGGAGTGAAGAGGGCGTGGGTTTTTGCAGCAGCCTGTCAAGTCGTGTGCACCACGAGAGAAAATGTTGGGCATCTTATCATGTGCATATGCAAGGCATATGATGGAGCGTTTTGACAGTGTAGTATGGGGTAAGCACATGAAGGGGTAAGCACATGAAGGGTTAAGGTGGGTTAAGCAGGACAATTTGGGCTAAGGGGTTAAGGTGGGTTAAGGTGGGTTAAGCAGCAATTTGGGTTAAGGGCAATTTGGGCTAAGGACATGGGCATGCTAATCTGGGCATGCTAATCTGGGCCTGCTAATCTGGGCTTTGCGTTGGATGGTGCAGCACTATTTTGGTGGGCCAGTTTTGGGTGCGCTAAGCAGTAGCACAGGGGAGTGACAGGTGAACACATGCCAAATGTGGGGTAATGCACGGAACAGATGAGATGGAGCATTGTGGTCACTCATCGAAGGGGAAAGGTATCATGTGGCAGGAGGTGGAGAATAGAGAATAGAGATAGAAGGTAGACTTACAACAGAGACGTACGTAGACGTACAACAAAGACGTACAACAGAGACGTACAACATATACTTAGAATGGACAGTCTAACATAGACGTACAACAGAGACGTACAACATATACTTAGAATGGACAGTCTAACCCAAACATCCCAATTAGATAAATAACAAATTGAATTCACCAACCTCCTTTGGAATTCACCAACTCCCTCATCTACTAGAACTCCCTCATCAGAACTCCCTTGGAATTCACCAACTCCCTTATCTACTAGAACTCCCTCATCTCCCAGAACTCCCTCATCTCCCAGAACTCCCTCATCTCCCAGAACTCCCTCATCTCCCAGAACTCCCTCATCTCCCAGAACTCCCTCATCTCCCAGAACTCCCTCATCTCCCAGAACTCCCCTCATCTCCCAGAACTCCCTCATCTCCCAGAACTCCCTTGGGATACTCTACACTACCCCACACCAAGTGGATCACATGGTTCAAACGTACATCCCAAAACCTAATTAATGATCACCACCGGTGTTCGTCTCGGTGTCTGGATCATCACTCCCCAGACGAACATGACATTCCCTCCCTGAGAGCCTCACCGATATCTGTAAGGAACAATACCCTCCATCACATGCCAATGCCATTTCACATCATATCACTCCCATCTTGTTGTATCTCTTCCTCGTGCGTAACGCCTTGACTGCCAGTTCGGAACTCCACTCGTCAATCTGAGATGCCATGCTAAGCAACTTATCCACTCGCAACTCGGCAAGCGATAACTCCGTCTCCATGTCGCGCAGAGCCGTGTCTATGAATATATGTTAGTAGATGGTGAAGCACACACCACTGCCGATAGAACACTTACTCATCTCCAGAATATCAGCCCCATTTTGTTCGATCCCCTTGCTCAGTTGTATCAGTTCCCTCAATTTCAACAATGACGCCGTGTTGAGCGTTTCCATCACATTCAGATCGCTCGTGACGCTCTCCGCGTCCAGCTCCAAGATCCGCTTGATGCACGCATAGCTCTCCTTGATGATTATATGTGGAGGCTTCTCATTCACTCCAGGTGACGATCCATTTCCATTTCCCTCTCGCGCATTTCCTACTCCGTGTAGTGGTGCGCTATTCATCGTTGCATCCACTCTAGACCTTCTACCTGAGCCGTTTGTTGCCGCCGTTGTACCCTCCTGAGGCCATCAGCTCCTGATATCCCCTTTTCCAAATAACCAATATGATGAAATTGGCCCGGTGAAAAGAGCCCCAAGATAAAATTACGCCTTCTCACACTTCAGCATTGCGGTTTCTTATCCACCTCGTTATCTATATATGTCTGCAAAGCGTCTCGTTAGATAACAGCGTCCCTTTTTGAACAAGGCACTACCTTACCCCACACTAGACACCTCCTAAGAGTTTTTTTGCGCCTATAACATCTATCATTACATGTATTTTCTCTGTACGTGTGAGTATTTATATATATATATATGTGTGTGTTTGTGTTATCTGCAGTTAGCCTCACTCTGCATTCTTTAGGTATCCTCCCTGCTCGCACAGGCCGTAGAAGATGCTCTGTTGATTGCTCAGCAGCGCCTTTGGTGAGTCAAACTCCTTGACGCGACCTTTGTCCAGCACCACGACTCTATCGCTGTCCATGATCGTGTCCAGTCTGTGTGCAATCGTGAGCACAGTTCTGTCCTTAAACTCCTTTCTAATTGTCTCTTGAACGATTCTGTCTGTCTCAACATCCACAGCAGCCGTCGCCTCGTCCAGCACCAGCACCCTGGATGGGTTCAACAGCGCACGTGCAAGGCACATCAGCTGCCTCTGGCCAACCGACATGTTAGAACCAGAGTCGCTCACAACAGCATCCAGTCCTTGGCCGCTGCCCTCTTGCCCAGAACCCATCGAAATCACATGGTCCTTGAGGTGAGACAGTTCCAGCACCCTCCACAGCTCTTGGTCAGAGTACTGGTGCAAGGGGTCCAGGTTCTGTCTGATGGATCCCTCCAACACCTGGGAGTCCTGGGAAATGATACTCAGGTTGTGTCTCAGATCAAACAATCTAAGCTCGCTGGTGTTTACAGAGTCAATTTCAACGCATCCACCAGTGGGCTCAATAAGCCGGAAGATGGCTAGTGTAAGGGTACTCTTGCCTGCTCCTGTACGGCCCACAATCCCAACCTTTTCCTGCGGCTTGATGTCCAGGTTAATGTCCACCAGCACAGGGTCAAGATTCTCACGGTACCTTGTGGTGTAGTTCTTGAAGTGCACCGCACCGTCGCTCGGCCACTTGCCCGCTGGAAGCTCTCTGAGGCGGCCGTCTGCAATTCCATTCTCGAGCAACTCATCGGTCTCCTCTGGCTTCAAATCGGTGTACTCGAGGATTCTCTCCACTGAAACAACGTTAGTCTCCACGTCCGCAGTCAGGCGCACCACCCAGGTGAGCCATTCGGTCGTGGGGAGAGCATAGCTCATCACCAAACCAACCAGACCAGCACTCATTGGGTGAGCCGTGGCGAGCGAACAGATGGCCAGCGACGATGTCGTGAAGATCACCAGCGACGCGATAAACTGCATTCTCACGGCGAGCCACCTGTTGATGTTTCTCGTGAGGTACACGGACCGAACGTTAAAATCCACGTTGGCCGTGTTGAGGTACTCAAACCGTGGCTGCTGACGGTATGCCCGAATGGTCTCGGAGCCAAGAAGGGTCTCCTGCAGATGTGCAAAGATGGGACTACGGGAAACACTCGAGATACGCTTCAGCTCCCTCGAGGCCGACATGTAGTACTGCTGGTAGTAGAAGTACACCACAGACAGTGCGGCTATCGCAACGAGGAAGATAGGCATGCTGGACCCAATCACCACCAACGCAAAGATGATCCTGATGAAAGTGGTGAACATGGCAAGAAAACTCCTTGGAAGATTCTCATCCACTCTGTTGACGTCCGTGGAGAACCTATTGATGATACGGCCAAGCGGGGTGGTCTCAAAGAAAGACATTGGCGCACGCAACACACCTTCCGCCATGCCATCGTGCAGGGCCCTGGAGCTCTTGATCGAACAGAACACGAGTGTTGCGGTGGTCCTGAGGAACAACACCAAACCGGAGGATATTCCCAGAGCGGCATAGATGGCTATGAACCACCACACCGAGCTGTTCTGGCCCTCCTTGGCATTATGCTCGGCCCAGTTCTTGAGCCAGTAGTTACCTGCAACAGAGAGCCCTGTGGTTGAAAACATCAAGAACAGTGTTAGGCTCGCTCCCGAATATGTACACGCCTTAAGGTAGGCCAAGTACACAGACCACTTTACCTTACCGGTTGCCGATACCTCTTCTGTCTTTTTCGTGCGGCGATCTGGACCCTCGCCATCTTTGTTGTATCGGGGCTCCCTGTGGTCCATGATCGACACCTTCTTGTACTCGGCCATACTGGGTCTGCGCAGAGTGTTCACAGAAGCGCGTGAAATGGTTCTCTCCAGTCGTGCTTGTAATGCGGTATCTGGGTCTTCAATGCTTCCGTCAAATGCTTCAATCTCCGCTAACTCGTCCTCCTCTTCAAGCTTTTCCGTGACCTCAACTGCAGCACCCACCAAGGCCTCCTCCTCTTCATTGTTGGAAGATGTGCCATCCGAAGAAGAGCCCTCGATCGGAGAAGCAGCAGACTCATCAACATCCGAATCAGACGATGAGGATCCACGGCCGTATTCGTTGATCAAAGTATATAGCTTTGAATCCTTCTCGGCAACGATCGAAGCAAAGTCACCACGCTCGGTGATCTCACCGCTCTCGAGCAGACAAATCTCACTGGCCTCACTCAACACCGTGATGGAGTTGGTGGCTAGGACTCTCGTCTTGGAACCAATGATACCGTTCGAACCGATCACGTTCTCGGTGAGCTTCTTGGCAACATGTGCATCAACAGCAGACAAAATGTCATCCAAGAGATAGATGTCACAACGCGCATACACCGCCCTTGCGAGGGAAATACGCGCCTTCTGGCCTCCGGATAGCGAGATACCTCGCTCTCCAACCTGGGTATGGTCACCATCGGGCAACACCTGCAAGTCAGGGAGCAACTGGCACACCTCAATTGTCTTTTGGTAGAAATCCTCCTCGAACTTCAGCCCAAAGATGATGTTTTCTCTAATTGTGTCGTTCATGATCCATGGTATCTGGGAACAGTACGCAACCTCTCCGTGCAGAGACACGGAACCTTTGCTAATGGGGAGCTCACCAAGGATGGCCTCCAAGAAGGAGGACTTGCCGCTGCCTACCCGTCCCACGATGCATGACAACTGCCCCTTATACGAAGTGAAGTTGATATCTCTGAGAGCCACCGATGACTTTCCAGTGGAGGTGATGTCAGCTTCCTCGTCGAAGTTCTCGCACCTCTCCTTTGGTTCTTGCCAAAGGAACGTGGCATCGTCAATCTCGATCGTCTTCTCGCCCTTATTGACAGCCCTCGGAAGCACCTCCACCATGTGTGCATCGATCTCCTCGGCAAGGAGGAACTTCTTAAGACGCTGAATGGCAACGGCACTCTCGATCCAGGAGGTGACCAATTCGGGGATGTCGTAGATGGGTTCCGACAGAAGGTCAAACAGAGCGAGGGCTGGGAAGACGATTTCCGGGCTCAACGGAGTGCTGGGGTTGAAGACTGCGAAAACGGCAAACGTCGAGCATGACACGAAAAAGGGCACACAGTACCACGAGAAGCTCACTATGGCTGAGAGGATACCGATGCGCTGCATGTTTGCAAGTTCTTTGTCGTTTCTCACCTTGGACAGGCGCTCCAGCATTGGTTTCTCCCATGCGTAGAGCTTGATGCTCTTCACAGAGGAGAGAATTTCGGAGGTGGTGACGGTCCTCTCATCCTTCACCTTCATCTGTTGTTCGTGGTACTTTCTGAGGGACTTGACGAGGATGGAGTTAGTCGGAATCATGATGGCCATTGTCACCAGGCCAGCCCAGGTGGAATTACCGAGCAGCCTGTAGAGGTAGAAGAGACACAGCACAACCCTGGTTGGGGCAGAGATCATCGTCTGCAAAAACTGCGACATCTCCTGGATTCTCGACACGTCCACCGACATGTGGTTGATGATGTCACCATTTGTGAACTTCTGGCGAGACTCCGGTGACAGTTTCAACGACTTCTGGTAGATGAGGCCCATCAGAGCACTCTTAGCCCCCGTGGCTGCCTGGTAGGCATTGATGAAATCAATGTTGTGGATGGTGGTCTGGGCCACCGACACCAAAAACATCGCTGCAGAAATGGCAAAGCCCACCACTATGGGCTCCCTAGAAGACTCGTCCTTGTTGAAGAAGTTGATGAGCAACCTCAACAGATTTGGCTGGATGAACACCACCAGACTCTCGATGATATCAAAAGTCAGCGAGATCAAAATCTTTTTGCCAAATGTCCATATCAGAGCTCTCAACAAAGATGGTGAGGCTTTTTTGGCATGAGAACTGTTGTAGTGTTTTGTCCTCTCCTTCTCATGACTCCAAGCGGCGTTCAGTCTCACAGATCCGTAGCCTGCTTGGACGATCTTTGGTGGGGGTAACATGTCCTCGTCCTTAAGAGTCTGGTTTTCATAACCCTTCACTATGACTTCGTTCATCCATGAAAAGGTGATATCAGCGAAAATGCTGCGAGGCTTTTCTGTATCGGCATCGGAGGCAATCTCCAGCTGCCATTTCTGTTCAACTTCTGGCAAGGGTTGCCATAGGGCGAGCTCCATGAAAAATAGTGAGAAGGAATTCAATAACAGTAACACGGTCGTTGCAACTACCACCGTCTGTGACCCTTGCACAGTTGGGATGGGCTTGAATTCGCCGAAAATCTGCTGAACCAAAATGACTGCTGACGACGCAATGTTCCACAACCAGTACAGCAGAAGTGATCCCGATGGCACCATGGAATATAGAGGCTCTATGAAGTGCAGTGGTAACATGACGGCCACAATTATCACAGCATGTTCACCATAGCCCAACACCCTGATATCTCCAAACGGAATAAGCTGGGAAAGTTGACCGTTGTCTATAGAGAAAGAGTCAGGACCAGAGATGGAGCCAGAGCCGGAGCCGGAGCCATGTGCAACGCATTGAGAGCATATCACTAAGTAGAGAATTGCCTGGAGCAAGACACTGTTCTTTTGGGGAGTTAGAATAAATTCATTTCATGCACCAAGTAAAAGGAATACATACCAATCTAATCCATTGATCAGTGGGGTACTTTCTAAAGGAGCCTGTTTTTTCAGCTACAAGGCCCGACACCAATTGGTAGCCTGCAGCCAACAGGAAGAAGGCAGCACCAAAGGCAACCACCAGTCCAATAAATGCCGGGTTTATACAGTTGGAATCCTTCGATACCAGTGGCTGCCATATTGACAGAGGTGTATGACTACCTGTACCATTTTCGCTGATGTTGAACGAGTGAACGGTTGAAAGGTGGAGCATCTCCATCGGTAGAGATGGTGAACCTAGCACCACGGGAACCTGAGTATCCTGGCTCATTCCAAGTGGTGCTGACATATTGAGCCAATATGTGCCTGCGTGGATTAGAGAGCTACAGAAAAGGAACAATACAACAATTGGAAAGCTACTCTTTTTCTACTTTACATCCCGTCTTACCAACGGTCAGCACAGCCGGTCCTTCGACATGCACACATAGTGAAATGTGCCTTCCCCAGGTGAGGCTTCAGCAAAATGATTGGCAGTGAAGCCACATCGGTGATAAGGTATGGTGTCATGCGAGTAGTAACAGCCTCATGTGCAGGGAGACTGTTTAGTGCCCTGCAGGGAGTGCATTAGCTCGGGTCCTTCGGGGATTAGCTGCAAGAGGAGGTATACCAAGCTTTTGGTGGGTGGTTCGTATATTTTACGCTATACAGACTATCATATTGTCTCAGTTAAGCAATCTGGTGGGGATGGTTTGTGCGTTTTCGAGTGCGATCTGGTGGGGTTTGGCTTGTTGAGTGTCCAATACCGTCCCTCTAGTTTAGAAAGAGATACACATGGTCGATAAGCTTGGTACACTTGGTTTCGGTGCAATATCCTTCTTCTAACTCAGAAACAGGTACATGGTGGTGCACGCAAAAAGGAACACTGTAGCGCATGGGTGTAGGCCTGCAATGGCAGCTTCGGATTTCTTTTCATTTTCATCCTCTGGGAGATATGTGTTGCCATCACGATAAGGGAAATCAGACTTGGATGTTCCATGTTTTGGCGTCACCTTGATGTTGCCGGGTCTGGAGCCTTTGTTGGAGAGAGCAGAATTCTTGGATCTTGCGTGGGATCTTGAGTCTGCCTCTCCATCTTCCTCTTCGGGGTTTTCTGCGTCTTGATCGTCTGGTTCATCATCACTCTCATCTGCGTCTTGATCATCACTCTCATCTGTATATTTTAAAGAGGAGTTGATACCCTTCCTGCGCCTTGAATTATCCGAAACCACTTGATGGATCTTGGAAAAAACAGAGTTGAACTGCTCATTCATCTGCTGACGAGTGCTCTCCAACTGTTGGTTGAGTTGTAGCAGCGCGGGTTGGAGTTGGTCGTTGATGGCCTGCGCAGTGTCTCTGCTCTCAATGGTGAACCTGTCGACATTTGCAGAGATCTGAGCAGGTTGCTGTAGGTCTGTTGCTCCGGTTACTCCATTGGCACCTTGTACGGTTTTGTCAACCTCTTTACTATCGTCTGTTCCATCTTCCCCATAACTGTCATTTTCATCATTCACCTCGTTGTCTTCGTCGTCATCGCATTCTGGACCGTCACATTCATACCCATCATCAAGCGAAATCAGTTGGTGCTTGGCCCACTTGTGTATATACTTGACGAACTCAAACCAGTAGTCGGAAATCAGAGTGTTACTCTGGATATCATTGGAGAGTTCTGTGAACTTTTTACCAGCAGCACCTTCAACCAAGTCTATGAACTGGTCATCGGAAAGCGTGTATCCATGTGCTGAAAAGTAGTCTCTAATGATATTGGGAAACTCAATCTTTCCAAATGGTACCTCGGGGATATACGTGACGGGGATTGGGATGGCAGCCACTCCTCTTAGACACAAGATGGCGGATAACAGCACTACAAGAAGCCTCATTGTGATGGAGGATGGTTTTCTCCTTTGTTGTTCACTCAAGTCATGTTTTACAACACTTGTTTCAACAACACACTTATATATATCCGTCAACTTGCTCTGCGTCTTGCACAAAAGTGATCTTACGTCAATACTCATAGTGTCATTCTAATTAATCTCACACACAGTGGCTATGCTGCAACCACAAAACAGAGATGGTGGAGTGTTTATCTTTGTGTTTTTGAATCGTAAAGGAAGGAGAATCGATGCAAGCGAAATATGCAATGCCGAAAGTTGGTTTAACATTTCAAATCCCGGATATGCCATGATATTTTCTCCATTCTGTAATGCGTGCCGGGATTGTTACTGTGTTGGGAAAATGAAGGTTTTCTAGAAAGGTACAGCCCAGGTTGCGGCGTCTTTTGGAAAACTGACGTACGGTTATTAGCATTTGGAAGCGAGCACTAAGAGCATCCCGTCTATTCCAGGTGTAAGTTTTGAATCCTCATATGTCCGGCAAGAGCATCTGCGTCATCTCTGGAATACGAGAGACGCACACCTGGATAAGCTCCAGAAACACACACCTCTAGAAACACACACCGCTGGAAATACACACCGCTGGAAATATACAACTTCTACTACACACAGGCTTGGCTGTAATAATTGTTATTACGATGGCAGTGTCAGAAGAAGGCACAGCCTGTGCAGCAGCATAATGCAAACACCGCTTTGCCGGCATTCGAACCCTGACCAATGCGGCGTTCTGCCCTGTCTCCATGCGTCGATGACGTAGAGTGGACAGGACAGCCAACGCCTGCTGGTGACCGCAGGATGCCAAAAGTAGATATCGAGCCGCGCTTGGCCTTAAGCTCGGAGCGCAAACAGGCTATTGAGGAGATGGAACAACCACGCTATTGAGGAGCAACGACTTATGAAGAGATGGAGCAGCCAGGCTATTGAGGAGATGGAACAACCACGCTATTGAGGAGCAACGACTTATGAAGAGATGGAGCAGCCAGGCTATTGAGGAGATGGAACAACCACGCTATTGAGGAGCAACGACTTATGAAGAGATAGAACAACTAGGCCATTGAGTAGAGGGAACAACCACGCTATTGATAGAACAGCTAAACTGAGTAATGGTTCCTATGAAATTATTATATCTTCGATTATCCATTGTACCTTAACATGATCTCTATCCATTCCACTCACAGACTCCCAAAATCGAGTAACAACCACTGACAAACACACCCACACACCCCTCGGAAAAACCTCGCAGGTAGCGGCCGGTTTACCCCATCCAGTCAACAGTGCATATTGAGGAATTCCGTCATGCAGCAGGCACCCTGTGAGCAGCCCAGGCCTAAGCGTCTCCACATTGAGGTAGGAGGCAGATCGAAGCTGCGTAGAGGCTGAAAAATACACTTTAATGTTCTGATGCTGGGCACCGAGACTGGGCACCGAGACTTGGACAGGGCATGCCAGAGAGAACTGGGAGTACTTAAAGGGCGGTTTTTCCGATTTCAATTCCGATTATTTTTATTTGTTGTTGTGTTTCTTGCACTAGCGTTGCTCTTTACTCTGAGCTCTGTTTCATATATCACATACTCCTCCTCCACCTCCTCCTCCTCCCATCAACATGGTTGCAACAGACGAATTTGACATTTCCGATATTCCAAAGGAACTCCTTGCAGAGGTTGACAAGTACGAGAAACTCTTCACTGTCACTGCGGAGCAGCTGAAGAAGATCGTGGCGCACTTTGCGTCTGAGCTGGAGAAGGGCAACTCTGTCAAGGGAGGTAACATCCCCATGAACCCGGTGTGGGTCATGGACTACCCAACGTCCGAAGAGACGGGAAATTACCTGGCAATTGACCTTGGTGGAACCAACTTGCGTGTTGTGATGGTCCATCTGCTTGGAAGCGCCAAGTTCGAAACAGAGCAGCGCAAATACCACATTCCCAAGGAGATGCGCACCACCAGAGACAGAAACGAGCTCTTTGACTTCATCGCCCAGTGTCTTGAGGCCTTCCTCGTCGAGAGGTACCCCGATGAGTTCCCACAAGGTGAGATCTTCCCGCTTGGTTTCACCTTCTCCTATCCAGCCACTCAGTCGAGAATTGACTCCGGCGTTCTGCAGAGGTGGACCAAGGGGTTCGACATCCCTGAAGTTGAGGGATACGACGTTGTGCCTCTGTTGATGGAGAAAATTAACACGAGAAAATTGCCCATCAAGGTTGTCGCCCTTGTCAACGATACCTCCGGTACCCTCGTCGCTTCCAGATACACCGACCCGGCCACAGAGTTGGGTCTCATCTTTGGCACTGGTGTCAACGGTGCCTACTACGATAGAGTGGGAAACATTCCAAAGCTTCAAGGTAAGCTCGCCAAGGACGTTCCTCCCGAAGCCCCTATGCTCATCAACTGTGAGTATGGCTCTTTTGATAACGAGCACTTGGTTCTTCCCAGAACATGGTTAGATGTTGTCATTGACGAAGACAGCCCAAGACCAGGACAACAGTCTTTCGAGAAGATGACTGCTGGTTACTACCTGGGTGAACTGTTGAGGCTCATCTTCTGCGATCTCTACTCTAAGGGATTGGTATTCAAGGACTATCCTGAAAGCTCTCAGCAGATACAGCTGCTTAGGACGAGCTATCACCTAGACACATCCTTCCTCGCTCTCATCGAAGGTGATGCCGACCTCGTGGAGCTATCTGAAACCTCCCGCGTGTTCCAGTCTGAACTCTTCATCGACGCTACTTTGGCAGAACGTAAGGTTTCCCGTCTCCTGTCCGAGTTTATTGGAACGAGAGCAGCCCGTCTCTCCATTTGCGGTATCGGTGGAGTTTGCACAAAAATGGCCCACCAGTCGTGCCATTGTGCGGCAGATGGCTCCGTGTACTCCAAGTACCCTCTTTTCCCAGAGAGAGCAGCACAAGGCCTTGCAGATGTCTTTGACTGGAAAGAAAAGGGTCTCTCTCCCGAACAGTATCCCATTAAGATCGTTCCTGCTCAGGATGGTTCAGGCGTTGGTGCTGCTGTCATTGCAGCTCTAACTGCAAAGAGACTTGAGCACGGTCTTTCTGTTGGTCTGGCCGGGCAGTGAATAACAATGGTGATGATTAATGTTTTATTATAAAAGTCCCTTTTTGTATCCAAGACCAGTAATGAACAATGCATGAATAATGTCTCTATCTATGTATCAAGCTTATCAAACCTATCAAACCTACCAAGACTATCAAGACTACTTTACCACGTTTCCTGAATGTATCTATGTTCTCTCTCCATGCCCAAGAGATATTCAGCCGCCTTCTCGTCATCAAAGTCCTCGTTGCACTCCTTGAGAATACTTTCCACCGTCATTCTCACCTGGATGGGCATCTTACCGGAAGAGCCGCAAAGGTAGAACTGTGCTCCGTCCTCCATTATCATTCTGTTGATGAGATCCCTCTGAGCAAACATCTTATTCTGGACATAACCACCATTTTCTCTGGAGAATGAGGTGAACAGAGTGAATGTATCTTTCTTTTGCTCTGCAATCTGGTTCCATTCCTCCTCGTAGAGGAAATCCTTCTTTGAATATCTGTTTCCAAAGAACAAAACCATCTGCTTCTTTTCGGCCCCCTGAGACTCTATGCTGTTCCGATACTCCACCAACGACTTCATTGGGGCCACACCTGTTCCCGGTGCAACCATGATGAGAGGTCCTTCAAACACAAGACCGCTCTTGTTCAGAGAGAACACTATCTCGTCACCGGCATTCAGTGTCTTGATCCACCTCGTGCATACCCCCCTACGGATCCTCCTGATGATTGTTTTGTACTCCACTATGGCAACCGTAAGCTCCACCGTGGAAGGGGATGGCCCGCTCGATATGGAGAACATTCTGGGCTTGAGGATTGGGAACACATCGAAGATGTATCTGAGGGGGATCTGGAGGGAGTGAAACTCTAGCACTGTCTCTAGGATGGACCTCCTTGGCCTGTTGGCATAGTCGTATAGTTGTTCCGACTCTTCAATGGTAGAGAATTCCCTTAGTTTTTCTCTCTCTCTCTCATCACTGGCAAAGTGCCACGCTATCATGAAGAAACTCCTACGAGGGATGGACATGATATCGATGTGATGGGTCAGTAGGCCTCTCAGAGTCATAGGGGTTACAAACCCACCTTCTACTGAAGGCAATTCTCCTGCAATTTTGATGGGAGAATCGGCATATTGCTCCCAGTGCTGATCAGCAATCAGAGCCTCTACGTCTTGTGTGTCGTTTGAAGGATACAATGATAGCGTGTCCCCTGGCCTGAATGAGAGAGAGTTTGTCTCATCTGAAATCACCAACCTCCTCACATCCTGGTTGTGGTCCTTGCTAGTTATTCGGGTGTTTTCCAATATCTTTCCAACGATGAGAGGGGACGAGGTTCTGGTCAGAGCCTGCACCTTTGGATTCGCGGGCGTGTTGGCATTGGTCACCGTGGGATCAACAGCTACCTCGTTGATGGGTTCAAGCAAGGTGTCGAGAGGTATTTCTTCAGCTCCACTCGGCAAAGGATACTGTTCATGCAAGTTTTTGAGGAGAGCGGTTTCCCAGGCCATGTAGAAAGCCTCTGCCCCATCTGGCGATTGTTCGTCGCTCTCTGCTCTCTCTGAGAACTCTGCAGCTCCCAACTGCAGCAGTCTCTTGTGTATCTTCTTTATTGCATAGTTGTACTGTGGATATGAGGAGTCACCAAGCCCAAAAGTGGTGAACTTCAAATGGCTCAGCAGATCCCCAGGTAGCTTCTTCTTGAGCATAAATCTCCAGAACCTCTTGCCGTTCCTCGGGATCTCGCCCTGCCCGGTGGTGGAACACACAATGACCAGCAGCTGTGTATCGAGGAGCTTCTTGAGTGGGAAATCATCCAAAGAACTCACGTGTGTCTCAAACCTCAAGTGCTTGCACTTCCTCGCAAGCACATACGCAAAGTCCTGGCTGTTGCCAGTCTCGCTCCCATACAGGATGCTAATGGCTCGAGTGTGCATCTCGCCTTTGTCTCACTCCGTTTTTCCTGGTCAAATTGGAGGGTACCAATAGTGACGGCACAAAGTCAGTTATTCTCCATTCATGACTTGCAAAAAGCACCAACTTTTCACTCCACCTTCATCCTCAAATCTGCCTCGATGTCATCTCATCAGCCATCGGCACCTGTGTCCCCAAACGGGTTATCTCTTCCATCGCCGAGAACCCCAGCTTGGTCTCCTGCACCGGCGTATCGGTCTCCTGCACCGGCGACTCTCACTAGTGCAAGGCACCGGGTGCAGTAGCGTGCATTAGTGCACCTGTACTATGGGGATGCGGCTGTTTGGTATCTTTTAAGTAGCTGCTTGAGATTTTAAGTATTTGTTCAAGCCTTTTAGTCATTCGTCTTGGTCATAGTAATTGTCCTTACTTGGTACTTATATTCGATGTCCATGGGAGGAAAGTGTGTTGTACATGAGTCTTTTATCGTTCCAATGTTTGCAGACTGATCTATTTCTATATACATGATAAGTTGATGGTTAGAATGTTGGCCAGCTTTTTTTTTTTTTTTTTGAACAGCTCTTCACCTCAGTTCAATGTTGAATTTGGAGCTCAAAAGATCTCTCACCTCATCCTGAAATACGTTGATCTCCTCGTTGGTGAGGTTCCTGTCCATAGACTGGTAGTTGATTCTGTAGCACTGGCTCTTTCTTGCTGTTTTGGGATGCACAAACTCATCGACAAGCTTTACACTCTCCACCAAGTCACCTGCAGTGCTTCTGACGATCTCCATGAGGTCATTCTCGTGTAATGGGCTCTCCGAAGAAGCTTCCGGGAGCCAGAATGCCACATCCCTCAGTGTTCCAGGGTACTTGGAGTATGGCTTGAAGGTGTTGATGCTGTCCTTACGGAACTGGTTCTTGAACCTCTCGTCGAGAGACCAGAACAACCGGATATCTGGAATGCCAAAGAGAAGCATGGCAATCCTATCGAGACCAATTCCAAATGCCCATCCGATCGTGTCTTTCATGCCTGAGTTGGTGAAAACCTGCTCTCTGACAACACCGCATCCCAAACACTCTAACCACTCGCCCTTCCACCACACCTCAATCTCCCAGCTGGGAGCCGTCCAGGGGAAATAGGCCTCAACCCAACGCACTCTAAGTGGCTCGTTCAGGTACGGCTCGTCTGAGCCAGCAAGCTTGGCGGACTTTTTGGCCTCGTTGAACACCTCGTTCACAACGAGCTCCAGTGTTCTCTTCAAATGTGTGCCGAGCAACACGGCTTCCTGGTCGCTCATATAGTCCTGCTTGGGGTTGGTTACCGGGTCAAAACCTGGACAGGCATCCTCCACGATGATATCCACCTTGGGAATGCTCTCGATATCCCGCTGAATCTTCTCCAACAGCGCAGCCTCATCTGCATACTCGTCTCTCTTCCATATACGTGCACCCTCCATCTGGTGGAAGGCCGGATAGTGGGTCCTGTCAATCTCATCTCTACGATAAACGTCGGCAGAAATGAAATATCCAGGGGTTTTGGTCTCCTTGAAGCAATGGGGCTCATGAGCAGACGTGTGTGTTCTCAAAAGGGTATCCCTGTTGAGGTAGTATGTGTCTGATTTGTTCCTGCTTGGGTGATCCTTGGGGAAACCCAGGGCATCAAAGTTGTCATAGGTAGAAACAATAGGTTCAAAGTTGTTGTAGAAAGTGTAGCCCAGGTCAGCAAACCTACGCTCGATCAAGTTCCTCAGTATCCCAATGGGATGGTTCTCGTCAAGGTGGAGCTTCCTATCGGTGAGCCTGAGAATGGACTCGGGCACGTTCGTCCACTCATCCACGGGGTAAGCTTTACCATTGATGAGTGTGGCTCTCGATTTGTCAGCTGTCACCAGTTAGTTTACACTGTTCGTTCACCAACTTCAGCTAAACACCCACCCCCTCCCCCGTCCTTCCACTAACTTACCTGTGGATACTCCTCTCACAGACTGCAAGCGATGCACACTACCGGCTCTGGCCAGCTGCAGCACCCTCAACGGCACGATGGAAATCCTCATTGTGTACCGTCCTACGACCCGTCAAGTCAGCAGACAACGATCACTAATTGAAATCTTATATATATCAGCCTTCCCGTTCACCAACCCACTCCACACCATCTTTTAAGATTACCCTCCACTCTGAATCCTCGAGGATCCCCCATAGGCAGTCCCAATTGGGTAATGACACGGTGAAAAGTTGGCAGAGATGGTGAAGGATGGAGAGAGTAAGTGAGCAGGCAAGTGAGGGTGTGGTTGAAAAAAAATGGTGAAGGTGTAGGTTCTGAAGAGTTACTGGTGTCGAACATAATAGTTTTTGGAGCATTAGTTTCAGGCTGCATCTTTTTTGACTGCTTGTATAATGTTCGGGTTGTCGCGCGCCGGGATTGGCCGTTTGGGTGGAGCTCTTGCTTCGCCAACGGTGTCTACCTTCACCACACCTTTCAAATCAACCTTTAAGAGATACTCGCACGAGCTGGCGCCACGTTTCACCAAGGTGCAGAAGAAGCAGAAGGGTAGGATCAGTGTGAGAACTGGCGGGTCTGCCAAGGGCTCGACCGTTGTGTTTGGACAGTATGGTATAAGGCTCAAGTCTGTGGGAGTGCGTATGAGCGCTGCGCAGCTGAAGGAGGCAGACAACGTGCTGATGAGAATGATGAGGCCAGTGGGTGGCCAGCTGTGGAAGAGACTGTGTACCAACATTGCCGTGTGCACCAAGGGTAACGAAACACGTATGGGTAAAGGTAAGGGTCCCTTTGATTACTGGATGGTTAGAGTCCCTACCGGTAAGGTGCTCTTTGAGGTTGGTGGAGCCAACCTTCATGAGCAGGTGGCCAAGGAGGCCTTCAGAAAGGCCGGTGAGAAGCTTCCTGGTGTTTTTGAATTCGTCAAGAAGGGTGACGCCCCAAGGGTAGGGTTGAAAGCTGTCAAGCCACAGGAGCGTCCCATAAATTACTTGGAAAAGCTCAAGAAGGAGCCCACAAAGAAGTTTGCAAACATAATGAAGGCCAAGCAGCCAGACTACAAGCTGTTCACCGGAAGAAAGAGTACGTGATGAGATGACTTGTACATACACACACCTTGTATATATATATATATTTGTAAAGGAATCTGAATTTCCAATCCATTCTTAGTTAGTTGTACTATGTTTCCAGTGGGGCTCCCTCGCCCACTGAGCTCTCACTGAGAGTCTCTCTCAAATGTCACCATTACATTTGTCACAAAGCCCTCCAAGTGAAAGATATCCTTTGATCCCAAGCTTAACCTGTCGTCAAACACAGAGGCACTTTCAAGTATCGAGAGTTTCACACTGTCTCTGTTGTGCAGCTTGAGCTGGGAGTCCTCCGTGAGGGCCCAAAACTCGCTGAGAAGTGTCTTCAGTATGATCTTGGCGGGGATGGCATGAGACAGAAGCTCGTACAGCGTGGTCCGCGACTGTTGTAGCTTCTGAACGCTGCGGTCCCTTGCTATGCTTCTGGCCAGGTCTTTGATCACGCCTTCCCAATCTGGGTATATCATGGGAGTGGCAGGTGTGATGGTGTCGTTGTTCATGTAAAGAGCCTCCAGCAGGAGTATTGCGGCCCTCAAGTTTCTTTTGCTCGCCACAGCAACCTTGTCGAAAACAACTGCTCTATCTGCTTCAGACTTTGGAAACACTGTGCTTGCCTCGTGCTCCTTGGCGATGATCTTTGAGAACACGGTTCTCATCTCAGGAGCCGTGGGGGCCGGTATTCTGATGAGCAACGTACGCGATTTGATGGGCGATATGATGTTGGAGGTGGCGTTGCAAACCAGGATAAGTCGTATGTTGGCCGAGTACTTTTCCATCGTTCTTCTCAGGGCAGCCTGTGCGTCTCTGGTGAGCAGCTCGGCCTCGTTGATGATCACCACTTTGAACTTGTTAGCTTTGGTCGAGGTGGAGTAGTTCTCCACCATGTTGGTGAAGTCCACGCTCTCTGTCTGTGCAACCTCCTTCAACAGGTCCTGGATGACAATCCTATCGTTGTTGTACATATCACTTGGTGTGATCTCCAGGTGGTAGGGAGATGAGATGACGTTGAACTCGAGCTTCCTGTTGGAGGGAGTCACAAACGTCTTAAGGTCCACCTTGAGCTTCTCCACATTTGGTCCATACAGCTCTCTTAACGTGGCCATGATCCTCGTCTTCTTGCCGGCTCCTGGGGGCCCGTAAACCAGAAGGTGCGGGAAATCCCCAGACGACGCCAGCGCCTTCAGCCTCTTGGAGATGTCATCATGGTAGTCAAGCTTGGCCAATGACTTCGGTCTATGTTTATCAACCCACAGTGACATCGTATATGTTTATAAAGATGCTTCTTCTCCCATGTTCCCAATATACCACCTGACCCCATTTATCCATAAATGACGGCACACGGTGATTTTTCACGCGTCGCATCGTGTCGTGTCGGGGAGAAATTGTCCAGGATGTGGAGTATATGATACGATACTTGATGGTAATTTATCCATGTATTATATGAATATATATATCATGCCGATATCATATTACTATGATTTGGTTCGTATATTGTATATCGTATAGTCATATCGAAGGAGCCAGTTTCACGACCTAGCTGCCCACCAACTGGTCCAACTTCTCCTCATGGGCCTCTACCCAGTACCACGTGACGCCCTGTGCCAGGCTGAAAGGGTTGCCCTTTGAATCGCCGTAGTTTGCCGCCGTCACCTTGTGCTCCTCTATGCTCACTATTCTGGCCAACATCCAGTCTCTGCCAACGAGCTCGATGTATCTCGTGTTTTCCAAAGTGTTTTTCAGGAAGTAGTGAGGGGCCCCAATGTTGAACGCGGCCCACGGCTGTCCAGATCCACCCAGAGACACATTCTCCACTGTATCCAGAGACGTCTTTGAAGAGTTGTTATCATCTCTCGTCGGTAGGAAGAGCACCAGGTCACCACTCTTGAACATCCTGATGGAGATCCTGTGCGAAAGCTCGCGGGTGATGTTGGAAACCTCCGCCTTGTTGGCGTGGTTCTCCTTCTGCAGCCTCCTGGCCAGCTGTTCGACATCCCGGAATCGCTTGCCGATGCTCTCCACAACGAGGTTTCTATCAATTTTCACATGACGGATGAAGTTGGCAAACTCTTCGTTGAAGGTGTTACCGTCCAGAACCTGTAACACTCTCTTAGCCTTAATATCAGTTGGGGTTTCCTCTTCAACTGCCTTCCTTTCCTCTCCTCCACCGTATTCGCCATCGTCGTTGTCATCGGTATAACCTGATCCTTCACCCCCACTGCTCGTCTTACCGTTGGAAGCAGAGTCTGGCCGCTTAATCTCCGCAAAGTCACTTCCCGAAATGTTCTTGAGTGACATACTCACATGGCCATCCCCGGAGGAGGAGGAGGGGTATTCTTGGCCCCGACCCTGGCCCTGGCCTTGTCCTTGCCCTGCAATCCACCCCGTGTACTTCTCGGCCTCTCCAATGACATCAGACACAACCGTTGCCGTTGAGAACTCAAAGTTCTCTGTTGTGTCTGGGTCATCGTCGTGACCTGGCGACCTCTCCACGGTTGCCCTCTCGTTCAGCTTTTCCGATTTGCGCCTGCTCTTGAGGCCCTTGACCCTTCTGATCTTGATATCCCCCAAAACAGATGCATTCCCACCTTCCCTCTCCATCAAGAGCCCAATGGATTCCAATACAAGGCAACACAGTGACAGGTCAAGGAATAGCTCTCTGCACATTTCCCTCAACTTGAGATACACCGAGTCAGCCACTTCCACCAGCGCCCCCATTGTGAGCTCCTTGGTGGATAGTCGGCTGCTCAACCTCCTGTTGAGTGCGGTCAGATGCTCCTCTTCATCCTCAAGCTCTTCAAGTCGCGCTTTGAGGTCCCTCATCTCATTGCCGGTCATCGACGCCTCCCTGTTGAACTCGCTCTCCTTCTGCGACATGTTTGCCAACAGGTCCTGTTTCATGGCATTCACCTCGTCAAACTGGCTCTTCCAGTGGCCTGCGTCGGCTGTGACCTCATCCTTCTGCTTACGAACGCTGGAGAGCTCCTCTGTGAGAGACGCAATGATCTCCTCGTACTCCTTCTGAGCACGGGCCATGGTGTCCACTTTCAGCGCCTCCAACTCCTTCCTGTGGGACTCCTTCAAACTTGCAAGTTCTCGCTCGAGCTGTGCCATGCGATCACGCGTGCTGCTGAGCTCCGATTTGAGAGCCTCCGCCTCCAGCGACCCTTCGCGGGACGGAGAAGCGGCCGCCTCAACGGCAGTTCCAACGCTGCTATTGGCGGCTCTCCCTCCCTGATCCTGTTCCTGTTCCTGTTTCACCCTGGCCAACTCCTCGCTGAGGGCCCTGTTCTCGGCCAAGAGCTGTTCCACCCGGCTGCCAATGCTTCCCTCCACGTTCCCGTAGTGGGTGGCATTTCTCACGCTCGGTGGAAGCCCCAGCGTTTTGCGTGCTGTTGGCTGTTCAAATTTGGGCAAATCTGACCGGAATATCACGCTCGCATTGGTGAACGCCCTGCCCTCTTGGACGCTCTCAAAACCAGCCGCCGTTCCACCAGCACCATCTGAAGAACCCCACTGCTCTTTGAACTTGTGGAAATTTTGCTGATGCAACAGGTTCTCCAGCTTCTTGATTCGCCTCTCGTAGCCCTTTATCAACTCCTCGTTCATCTTGGTATTTCCAGCTAGTTGATTGGTGTCGAGCTGGGAAATTCTCGCTCCAACACCGTCTCCAGTCGCATCTCCATTGGCAGAAAAGGATATCAGCACTCCCTCGATCTCAAAGCTCTTGATGAACTTCCTGAACAACTTGATGAAAGAAGCGTCAGACGCGTCCAGGCTGCCAAGAGTGCGCCCCCCGCTGGTGCGGATCACCTCCTCCTCTTCGTCCTCCTCCTCCTCCCCCTCATGCTCTGCGGCAGGACTCCTGTTGCGGTGTTGCTGATGCTGTGCCTGTTGTTGGTGGTCACCGTTGGACTTCAACAGCCTCGTCTTATCTCTCACTGCTGCCGTAATGGATGCCAGATCGGGCTGGATCCCCACATCGTTGATGTTTCTCTCGAGCTGAGCAATCACATCACGGTTGATACGCTTCTGCTTCAGCGTATCGATATAGGAGATCACGTCTCTGGGTGTGATGTTATTGGCAATATTCGCCCATATGTTGGGCGTGGTGGATGATGAAGAACGCTCGCGCATTGGGGAGCCCGTGGGCGATTCCCCTCCGTCTGAGATCGCCCCCTGGATGTAGTTAGCAGTGGTTCCAGCAAAGCCGTAGTGCTGCACGTTGGTGTTGATATTCTGGATCAGCTTGTTCAGAGGATTGATGAGGTTGGCAGACGACAGCCTGCTGCCGGGATGTGGCGATGCGGCGTTGGTGCTTGGACGGTTCGGTAACGTACGGCTTCTCGTTATGCCTGAAACGGTGTTTGCAGAGTTGCCGGAAGAGTTACCAACAGAACCCCCTTCAATCACGAGCTGGGCCTTGGAGAGCTGCTCGTAGATGAAACGCCGCTTATTCTCAGCAGTCATGTGGAGGAAGTCAATTCCCTGGTCACTGCCATTGTTCTGGCGACTGGTTAAATCCTGTCCATCGGCAAAGGTGACATCGGGTACAACCATGCCCTCGCTGTTGTTGCTGTTGTTTCCAGCGATGGAGCCCCCACCCAATGGATCCACGTTGCTTGAGGCAAACCGATCGATCCACTTGGTCCTGTAATTGACTTCAACGAACCTGAGCATCTCGAGAATCTCGTTCGTACGGTACGCCAGCTTGTTGAAGTTCTCTGTCCACTTGAGCTTCTTGACATTGGCAATCAACCATACCCCAAAGATCATCGGGAGGTCGCTCACAATGGAGAGCTGCACCTCCCGCTGTTGGAGGTGGTTGAGAAGAGTGGACACCTCGCCGTTCAATAGCGAATTGGACTTGATCACTCCCAGCTGCACCTTTGTCACTGTTACCAGGGCCATCCCTATCAACCTTGACTGTAGGGCCTGTTTCTTCATTATATCAGCCACCTGTTTCTCGTAGAGTTCCGTGGATACCTTGGATATCTTGGGCACAGCTGCAGATGTGTGCTTCTTGTACACACCCACAAGGGCCGTGATCTTTTGGATTGCGGCACCGGACAGGTTACTGCTATTGCTATGGACCGTCTGGATCATCTCCTCAAACGAAGGCAAGTTCTTGCACTCCTCCAGAACCTCGGAAACAACTGTTTCCAAATCCTCAAGGGTCTCCTTGTCGAGCTGCTGTTGCCGCTGTTCCTGAGAAGTGCGGATATCCAAAGAGGGCAGGAACTCCTCTCTCAGATGGTCGTATTCGGCGTTTAACCGCGCCCTTTCCTCAATCACATCACTGTCTATTCTGGCCCTTAGCCTTGTAAGCCTCTCGTTTGCGTCATTCATCAGTCGCTGTGACTCCGATGCACAGGAGCGGAGTTGCTCTTCCGAGAGCAAATCAGATAATCTAATTACATTTGGGTTATGAGGGGACGTTTGTTGCCCACCGTTAATGTTCTGCTGTGTGGATGTGATCGGATAGGCATGCCTTGCTCTGGCATTGGTGTTCTTCTGGCCAACCCCCATCCCTCCGTTGATGGTGAATACGATATCTTTCAAAACGGCGTACTTCTCGCTCCAGGTTTCGTTGATGCTGTTCTGCTGTAGGAGGATCAACTGGTCAACGGCGGCGTTGAAGCTCTTCTCCAGGCTCTTGAACATCAGGCTGATGTACTGTATCAACACGTTGAGAGAAGTTATGATAACTTCAATCTCCTGTTGCTTGGAATACGCAACAGACATGGCAGCGGTCTGTGGATTCCCAATGGAGCCCAAGTTCACACTGGCCGAGTCAACGGGCACGCCATTGTTGGTGCTGGTTTTCTTGTAATCAGACAGAACAGCCGCTGCCCAGCCTGAGTTTCTCTTCAAGGAGTTGAGCAGCAACCGCAAACTGCTGAGGTTTATATCGGAGGAGTCGATTCCTGTTCTCCTCTTTACGGAAAGTATATCTTGTAGCTGTGTGACAAAGGTGGAGAGGTCTTGACCCTCTATGGGTGAACTTGTGGGTTTGATCATGTTCAACAGCTCGGGCTGGGTGAGGTCTCTCACCAGTTCATCAACCATGCTGTTATTCACGGAAAGACTTCTGTCTCCTGAGTTACTAACCACCGTTTCCAGATTGAAGTACCGCCTGTTGAAAACGTACACCTCCGAAACCTCCTCGTGCAACAGCATGGAGAACTTGAGCTTGATCCCAAAGGGTGTGAGCAGGAACTGGTTTTCTGAAGCAATTCCAAACGAGTTTTTGATGAACTGCTTGAACTGGTCCAAGTTGTTAAAAGTGTAGAGACTGGTTGTCAGCCTTTGGCCCGTCATGGAGTTGAACACCACGATGCCGCCCGGACGCCCTTGCCCTCCTCGCAGATGGAACGATGAGACCATCGACAACGGGTTGAGGGGCGTTGTGGGAGTGTGGGTGGTGGGCTTATGTGTGGTGGCCATTATGTGTGTGTGCTGTTTTCTCCAATGTAAATCGTCACCATGGATAGGACATATCACTCCTGTTGTGTCTTCTGCTCCTACTCTCTCTCTATGGGTATGCTGCTATAACGGGAGAGTGACACCGGTGAATGGAAAAGTGTATGCAGATAGATAATGGGTGTGTGTGAACTGAGTAGCCCAGCTAATTCACCGTCTCTGTGTTGTCTATGCTCTTGAAGGCCCCTTATTGGGGGAGGAAGTCATAATCAATGGGACGAAATGTAGTCCTATGTATAGAGAACGCCTCTTCCCCCACTATATACAGTGCATACGAGAGAAGAGATGTCTCACCAGTGGAGAGAAACGCAACTGCCGGACAACAATAATACTTGTACACGAGGTTATTCACCAATTGTATATATATCCAATATTGGTATTACCTGTTTTCACTCAGCCCAGAAGAGCATCTCTATCTATCTGGCCTATGATGTTTCTGTGCTCTTCCCATAGTTAAGCACTGCATAGTTAAGGATACATAGTTAAGCACCGCATGGTTTACATAGTTAAGCACCGCATGGTTTACATAGTTAAGCACCGCATGGTTTACATAGTTAAGCACCGCATGGTTTACATAGTTAAGCACCGCATGGTTTACATAGTTAAGCACCGCATGGTTTACATAGTAAAGCACTGTGTGCTAGGAACTATGCGTGGTGAGGCAGACGTCCAAAGGGCAAGCACTGAGGGCAAGGGGTGTGGGGCTACATGTCATCGGTATTACAGATCCAGCCACTTCTAGAAACAACTGTTATGTCCCTCCATTTCTGGTGCCATGTCAATTGCATGTTTCGCATGTTTCGCAGGCCTCAGTTCAGCTATCTGTGCAGACTCTACGTGCAGAATCGCTCATCTCGTACGCTTAGCCTACAAGAGATTGCGCAGTAACCGGAGGGGAGACGGGGCAGGGTGGGGCATGGAGGGTATGCCCCATACACAGAGTACGGTAAGTGCTCATGGAACAGTGGAAAGTGCAATTCCAGAAAATGCAATTCCAGAAAATGCAATTCCAGAAACTGAGTGGGGGCCCGAAAACACGACACCCATTCTAGCTCCATGTGATCTTCGCAACACTCACATATCTCTGGCACTCTCCTTCGCCGTTCGGTGCGTGTAGCCTTATACATTCGCAGGCATCTGATGCACATTTAGCAGTATGCACAGCTTACTAGGGGCTGGCTCACCGCACAGCCAGTCGTGCATGGCCTCCAGGCAAAAGGTGCTGCTGAGCAGAGAGAGAGAGAGACAGTGGAGATGAAAAATAGATAAGAGCAGAGAGATGTGGAGACTTCAAAACAGAGAGATGTGGATGGAGTGCTTGGTTACAAGAGTAGTCCTCCTTCGTTGGGATTTTTGCTGCTCAACATTGGTGAACACGACATTTTGCCATGTCGATAGTATACTCCAGACTGGAGTTCAGCCCGAGAGGCTCCTCGGATGAAGCAGACAGGAACGACAAGATGAACCAGGTGATGGCACTGATCGATGAGCACTTATCGGAACCGTACTCTGTGTATGTGTATCGTTTCTTTCTCAACAACTGGCCGCAGCTTTGTTTTCTTGCACACTCCACAGACAACCCCGACAAGGTGATAGGAACCATCATCTCCAAGGTGGAACCGCATAGGTCGGTGCGCATGAGAGGCTACATCGGCATGCTGGCAGTGGATAACGCCTACAGAGGCAAGGGGATCGCAAAGCAACTCATCAGCAAAACCATAGATGCCATGATCACCCACTACAAAGTGGATGAGATAATCTTGGAGACAGAGGTGGTGAACGATAAGGCCCTCGCACTGTATGAGAACTTTGGCTTCATTAGGGTCAAGAGACTGTTCCGTTACTACTTGAACAAACACGATGCATACAGGCTGATATTGCCCATAACTGAAAAGGCATGTCAGCGATCAACGTTCTTAACGGACGTGGTGTCCGATACCACCACATCCATAATATGACACATGGCGGGTGTGTATAGAATAAATGTAATTCTATGCAGTTTTGTAATTTATTTATTAACTAGCCGTCAAAGTATTCCCGAAATTAACATACCCGATGCGTTTACTCATCCTCGTCAAACTTTGGCGCAAGGTAGTATCTCAGATACCCACTTGGCAACTTGTACTCAAACAGAGCAGGGGTGGCCTCCTTGAGCTTGATAACGATGGTGTCGGAGAGGGAGGTAGCCTTGATGATGTCACCGAGGTATTTGGCACCAAAGGTGAGGTTCACTGGCTTGTCAAGGGTTATCTTGACGCTGTCCTCTGGCTTCTCAAGGTCTGTGTATGGCTTGACAACAACGCTTCCAGAGCCAAAGTCACCCTCGGAGGCGAATTTCACCGAGTCCTTGGTGACGATGATCTGCAAACTCTCAGAGAGGGTCTTCATGTCACGACAAACCTTCTGGAACTCAGCAGCAGGCATGGTGATCTGTGCATCTGTCTCCATGTCGTCAATCTTGAGATACTCCGAGTCGATGTCCATCAACTTGAGAGAGTATTCAGAGATCTTGTCCTTCTTCTTGTCCTCAAAGATGATGGAGACGGAGTCTGGTGCGTCTGGGCCCTCGCCGGCAAACAGAGTGAGGTAGTCATCGTTGTTACCGTTCTTGATCACCTTGTTGAATGACTCCAAGTCGATACCGAGCACAATGCTTCTGTCACAACGGTACTCCTGAAAAGAGTCCGAGCCAATGAGCAGAGAAATGAGCAACACCCTGGAGTCGTCAACGGCCTGCACGGAAATACCGTGCTCGGTACAGTTGAAGTTACAGAGCTTGACGGAGTCCTTGGTGGCATCCACGATCTTCACGGTTGTTGTTAGTTTGAAACCATTCGAAGAAAAAAAGAAAGTGCAAATGTGCAAATCCTCTCTTATGCATTTCTTCCACCACCACCCCATCTTATCTTACCTTCTTCAGCAAGGATGCCTCGTCGAATTTGCCTTCAAACATTTTGATTGATTATTATTGAGTGTATATATATAGGTTGTTTACTGAACAGTAATACAGGGGGGAAAAAAAACACTCTCCAAAACACAAGGTGCCCATATACCCTAAAGGTGGTGAAATAATCCTCTCAATTGCTCGGTGGTGTATACGCACCAGGGTGGGGAGCGACGCGTTGTATGGGACGCGTTGCCAGGGTGCCGGGTAAGAGCTGCAGGTAACAGTGTATAGAGCGTTGCGCCTAGGTGATGCGCAGGCCATTTAAGATATAATATGCTTTGGCCAAGTTATAAAGAAGGCACTGAGACTACCAAAGCGGTTGGTGGAAATATGAAATGTGTGAAATTCTGTTGTATTTTATTTTTATGTTTTTTTTTATGGTTTCCAATAATTGATATTCTTTGATACTGGTAGAGTATAAGGGTTCTTATTTCCTATGCTGTCAATCTCTACATTCACCACAGAAATCACGAAGAGAAGGTAATCTCGTGCTATCTGGCATAATAAATACCACTCAGATGACTAGACATTTTCATAATCGTTTTTATTGATATTTTATAAGGAATGTTTAAATAATATACTTGTTCATGTATTTTTTCTATTTTCACTCTCAGTGGCAGTGTGTGCTCAGCATTGGTTTTAGTATGGCCATGGGCCCTAGTATGGGGCTCTACTATGGGGCATAGAACCTTGGTATGAGTATGGCCCATGCTGAGTTTGTATGATATGGAACATGGGAACTATGGGGCTAAGGATCCTCTCTGCTTTTGAATTTTTGCCTCCTGGTAAAGACTTTGTAGTATCCACCCTCGCCGAGAACAATTATATTACCATCTTGCTAGGCCCCCCCGTAGGAATTTAGTATGCAGTGCTCTCTTCCTTACGGCCTGCCTTCCCAAAGTGGCAGATAAGAGTAATGGCCGGAAGGGGAGCGCACTAGGGAGTGGGAAGATGGCAGGCAGATGGAGATGCGGGAATGATATTGCAGAGGAATAAAATATATCCATGATGGAATGCTGGACACGAGCCATTTGAATTGGTAGGAGCGTTAATAGGTGAACTTTATACTTTCTGATTTACTGTTGTGGTTGAGTGCTTGTGTACTCACTGACCTGACACCCGTTCCCTTGCACTCTTTCTGGATACAACAATGGATATCAAACGCCTGGTGGAATTCAAAGCTGCTCTGAACAATGAGTCGGTGGCGATAGAAGAGAGCCTGGAAGACCACAATAACATCTTCACCAATGCTGCATACACCTCTCACTCGAACAGAGGCAACAAGCTATTCCTCAGCAGGAGAGGGCTCGACATCACCAAGCTCAGTGCACACCCAGAGGAGCTGACTGTGGATACGGTGGAGTATGGCAACTCTGAAAAACTGGTCATCAGGAATAAGCGCAGAAAGGTTTCCACTCTCTTGAAGAAGACATCGACCGGGGGTGAAAAAAGATCAACGAAAGCGGCAGCGGCTGCTGCTGCTGCTGCCGCTGCAGAGGAAGAGGAGAACGAAGCGTTTGCTTCTGACTCGGAAGACCCACTGTTATCCATCGATCTCGCCGAGGTACTGGGGCCGATACTCCATCCGGCAGACATCGTCACTCGTCCTTCTTTGAACGTGGTGATGAACCCACACACTCTCCAGGGTAGCCACCTGGCGAAGCTTGCGAGTGAGACCATAGACCTCATTGAGAGAGAGCAAGACAACGTGATACAACTTTCAAAGCTGATGAATGTTTTCCTCGGCGACGACTATGAGAATTATCTTCCTGAGAATTTGCGGTTGCCCGATTACGATCACCATCTTTCCTTCGACGACATAGATAAGGAGCTGGAGAAGGAGAACATCAAGCCCAAGACACAACAACAGCCTGCCGCTGCAGAGACACCAACACAGGATACCAACGGCGATGCTATTACAGAACCCACCACAGCCAATGCCCAGGACCAAACAGATAATGCCATCGCCGCCGAATCTGCTGAGGTGAAATCAGAAAAGGCAGGAGAAAATGGCGATGCAAAGCTAAAGGATTTTGAGGACAGGAGAATCACACGCAGGCAGATGTCGTTGGTGAACCCTGCAAACGAAGGAGAAGAAGAAGAGGTGGGGGACGACGAGGCAGGTGTGGATCCCTTTTTCAGGCTGCCGAAGTTTGTCAGAGATGTGAACTTTGGCCTCTCTGACCCCAACGATGCCGAAGAGACCAGACAGCTGATCCAGATAGCGTTGCAACGGAACGAGGAGTTCATCCGTTGTCTGAGTGGTATACGAATGGGGTTTGTCAGAGCAGACAGGATGAAGACCAACATCTTCAGGTGGTGCAAAGAGATGAGCGGGGACTACTCTGTTGAAGGGGTGGATGGCAATCTGAACGCTCCTTCAACGGCCAATGGCAGTGGTTTTTCGGGGATCACGGCCGTGAGTACAGCAGGAAAAGGTGAAAACGAAGAGGGGGCCTAGAAAAAAAAGTGTATATTATGAAAGTTCGTTGATTACTTCTTCATACAGGGAAAACTATGTAGGCTGTGTTCTTGTTGTATACACATCTGAGTTATCTGTAGCCACTGGTGGTGGTGTTGAGCACTTCAACCATGTTGGGATTAGGCCGTGCAGTCTCTCCAGTAGCGAAGGGGACCACACATGATCCCACCACACCCTCAAACAAGCCGTATATGACCTGTTTGAGGTCATCGCCCGTCTGCTTGAAATCAGGGTATGAGTTTACCTCCAGGATATCGCAGTGCAGATTCTCATCAACGAGGAAGTCGATCCCGTAGATCTCAAATGCATTGGGCAACGGCTGGAAGTTGAACCTATCCACGCTCACAGCAGCCTTGAACAGTTCGCCAACAATCTCCTTGATACAGGAGAAGATATGCTCCTTATCCTGCAACGAGATGGCTGATTGCCAAAACTCAACCACGTTGACGGTGGTGGGGTCCAGATCACCGTCCTCAAGGCGCACCACATTCTCCTGGAGACACGTGTTGGTGAGATGTCCAGCCATGTCGATGATACCGTCCGTGTTTCTCTCCAATTCGACGGTTCTCTTGTAGCCGCTGTCAGAGAAAAGCATCAGCATGTGCTTATACACAAACACTTGCAGGGAGCCATTGGCAACCACATACGTTCTGATATGGAACTTTCTGTTTCCATACTGGGCCAACAGGAGTGGCTGATCCCGATACTCCTGTGCGATGAAGTGTCTGAGCTGAGAAGTGATAACACCATTCTTGTTACTCTCTTCGTTGGACTCTCCTGATGGAGCCTCTCCCTCCCCCCCTTCTTCGTCTTCGTCTTCGTCTTCCTCCTCTTCAAACGAGTTGAACACCTCTTGCAGCTCGTCAACTGTTTGAAATAGCCTGATTCCCTGCCCCTTGTCACTCATTGACGGCTTGAGAATCCATGTTCTTCTTTGCTCAGGGTCCAAGCCCTCATTCTCCTCGAGCTCATCTCGCAACTCATAACAGTCATCCAGAGCATCATCCAAGAACTCTGCGTAGTCAAGCTCAAACTGGTAGGTTTGGGGAAAACTCTTCACCAGGATACTCTCTGGGTTCTTGGACACATAACGGTGAATGGTATGTGCAAGGTAATGTTTTCTGATGAGAGCCTTTCTATACACATATGAGCACGCAACATAGTTGTCATCGCTCATCAACCTGTCAAAATCCAGTTCTTCATACTCGCCATAGTGGAACACCTTGTCCTTCTGCTGCTGCTGCTTCTCCAAGGAGAGCTGTCCCAAAGAAAGACTGGATAAGCTATCATAAACCTTGTACAAATGTCCAGAGAGGCTTTTCGCCAAACCATCCACAATGGCTGGATATATGTATGCGGTGGTGGGGATGGTTAAAACCACAGACAACACATCGGCTTCCTGGTGTTGCAGTTGTTGCTGCTGCTCTTCGCCCATTACTGGACTACTAAATACGGGTATTAATATCTATCCTGATTACATGAATTGAGCAACACACCAAAGAAAAAAGATTCCTTGCAAGTCAATAAGGAACAAAATTCTCGTTCGGCAAGCGGCCCAATAAGGCAATAGCAGTCAACATAATCAAAGCCCTCCCCCCAAAACGACTCCATTTTTCAATACATCCACCAGCCATATATGTGCCTAAACACATATTCATATATAGCTTATTTTGTTTTGCTGTAATTTGGGGGCAATTGAGCAACCATCTCTAACGGTAGCAATAAAAAAAAAGGTAGCAATCGACAACAAATCATAAAAAATACAAAAAAAACGCATCTCACCTACTCTGTAATCTTGATCTCTGTACCAATGTTGAGGGAGTCAACGCCTTTGAAGACTGCTTTCAAAGCTGTGACGCTGAAGGAAAAAAGTGTTAGTATTGGCTGGTATTGGCGGAATATAATGTGTTGGCTTTCGCACCGTAGTTTCTATCTTACCTTATATTTCCCTCGCTGATGACTTTGCCATCGTTTAAGCCAGTGCTTGCAAGCACATCCTTGTGTACGGTCTCGAAATCCGGATCCCATCTGAATTGGATCTTACGGTTGACAGACTCGTCAACGATATCGGTGTGTTTGACCTCAGTGTCAGGGGCATCCTCTTTGAAACCAAGTCTGGAAGGCAGATGGGCCGGGGTAAAGATGGAGCCCCACTTGTTATCGAGGATTGGAGACATGATGATCTTTGTGGTTGCTATATCGAGCGATGGAATTAAAGGCACGTTGATGGTATAGAGATCAACATCCTTGTCCCACAGGGAGAGGAGCTTGTTGATCAGCAGCACCGATATCTTGGATGCCTTGGAGAGTACCTTCTCGTCGATCTCCTTCGTTTCAAAGGCATAGGAGAGACCAATGGCCTTTTTCCCCGTGAGAGAGCCCTCCATCGCAGCACCAATGGTGCCACTGGACATGATGTAGAGGGCAGTGGAGTTCCTCCCAAAGTTGGGGCCGGAGATAACCAGGTCCACCGGTGGCTTCTCTTCACTGTAGATGTGGTGGATACCAATATCGGTGCAGCTAGCGGGCGTACCATCTATCAAGCACCATTCTTGAAGGGTCGGATCACTACGGTGCAGCTCGCTGGGCTGTGCGAACGGACCAATGCACGAATTGTTGAGAGGCTCGTCAATCTTGCCGTATACGAAGGAGGCAGTCAGGTCCTTTCCTGCAAAATGGGCCTTTCCGATCCATGATCTCTGCTGAGAGGGCACCACGATCGAGAGGTCCCAGTCCGTGTACTTGCGCACTGCCTCTGCAAAGAACTTGACGTAGGGCGAGGAGAGGTCATTTGGTGGACCATCGTCATTTGTGAGCTATACCAAACACAGTTAGTATGAGAGTTGAAGAAACAAACTCTACTCCTCAAAAGCCTCCCCTATGTGTGTGCTGACTTACTAGTACGTGCATTGTGGTTATACGTTATGCTGACCCAGACAACAATAGTTTTCACCTGTGGTTGTTCCTTTTGTATACTGTATACTCTTTCTGTATACTATACACTCTCTCTGTATACTGTATACTCTTTCTGTATACTATACACTCTTTCTGTATACTGTATACTCCTTCTATATACTACGCTCCTTCCACTCACTCCACTTACTCCTTCTATATATCAACAGTGAAATATAGGAGAGTTCACGCCGCAGTTGCACGTTGCAGGATATTCCGTGCGATGAGCACTGCAGCACCTCGCGAACGGTAGCCTATTAGGGCGGCGATGAGCTGTAAGGAGGGCCAAAGGCCGTTTCGGGATGGAGATTCCGTGTGGAGACTCGTAGGGGTGGGGTTCACGGGAAGATTATGATGAGTAGTGAGGATGGTTTAGGAGTGGTTAGTTAGTGGTTAGTTAGTGGTTAGTGGTTAGTGGTTAGTGGTCAGTGGTTAGTGTTTAGTTAGCTGAGTACTTACGATTGAGTAGTTAGTTGAGTACTTACGATTGAGTAGTTAGCTGAGTGCTTACGATTGAGTAGTTAGTTGAGTACTTACGATTGAGTAGTTAGTTTAGTGGCCAGAGACTAAAAGCATGGAGGACGCACCACTACGTTCATCATATAATATCGTCAACTTTTATTAAACAAGTATCGTAAAACCTTGCATCATGTATACTATGCTTTGAAGGTGTGTATGTTGTGGGTGACACCCTCTACTCTAAATCATGAGCTGCTCATTTACCTTACCCCCAGAAAAGGTGTGCCGGTGGACTGTATGTATCTATGCATGTTCCCTGTTGTCCAAACCAACACGCTTCAGACTGTGCTCATGGCTTGTGGAGTCACTCAAAACACCCTCTCCTTTGGAAGAATGTCAACTAGCAGATTGTCAATGGTGAAGTTGTTGAGGTTGCTCTTGAGCTTGTAAGCCTCGAGCATCTCAAAGTACTTGTCAAACAGGAAACTAGAGTCCAATGGACCACCTTTAGCCTCTGGATGGAACTGCGTAGAGAAGATTGGCCTGGTCTTGTGGATCATTCCCTCGTTCGACTGATCGTTGAGGTTGATGAAGTACTCCTTGAAATCAGGGTGCAAGGTGGTTGCATCCACTGCATAACCGTGGTTCTGCGATGTGATGTGGCATTTGCCCGTGGTGAGATCGAGCGCAGGAATGTTGTGCGCACGGTTACCGTACTTGAGCTTGATCGTCTTGGCCCCGCTTGCAAGCGCAAGCAGCTGGTGCCCAAGACAAATACCGAAAATGGGGAGGTCCTTGTTCTTCTCCATGGTTTCCCTCAGGTTCTGCACAGTGGCGGCGCAGTGCGTTGGGTCACCTGGACCGTTAGAAATGAACACACCGTCAAACTTGTCGGCAACGTTCTGCACAGGGTAGTTGTATGGGAGCACGGTGACGGAAGCACCTCTGGACACGAGCGATCTCAAAATGTTCTCCTTGACACCACAGTCCAGCACGGCAACGTGGTATTTGGCATTCACCGCAGGAATGTGGAAGGGCGCCTTGGTGGTGACCTTGTGAACGAGGTTGACAGAACCGGGGTCCTCAAATGCTGCATCCTCGTCGGCGTCATACGTCTCTCCGATCGAGAGCCTGGCAAGACTGGAGCCTTGCTCACGGAGATAGGTGACAAGAGATCTGGTGTCAACACCGGTTATCGCTGCCACGCCTTCACGCTTACACCACTGCGAAAGACTCTCGACCGCGGTCCAGTGAGAGTACTGCATGGCCACATCCGACACAACGATTCCAATGCACTGGATATGGGGGGACTCAAAGTACTTGAGCAGGTTGTACTCGTCACGCTCCACGCTGCTTGGAACACCGTAGTTGCCAATCAGTGGTTGCGTGAACACAATGATCTGGCCTCTGTAGGATGGGTCCGTCATGGATTCTGGGTATCCCACCAAAGAGGTGGTGAACACCGCTTCTCCGCTGATGTTCTTATCGGCTCCAAAGGAGTAACCGTTATACACAGGGCCATCTCTAATGGTCAGAGTGGCTCTGTCCATCTGACGGGTAGAACTCGAGGTGATCCGGGTGGAAGAGAACAGTCTCGCAGTCTGCACTCTTCCGGAGAGGACGACATTGGCCCTGAGCATCGGAGCCAGTTGGGATTTTTTAGAAAGCAGGAATCTGAAACTCATGGTGAAGTGTTCCAAATATGATCGGATATATAATCGTCACGGGTCTGATTCATAAATGACAAAGACTGAAGAGAGAGGAGCTAGAAGAGAAGCCAAACAAACAAACAAAAAAAAAGCACACACGCCTTCTTTTCAAAGAAAAAACCCTCTACTACAGCAAGGCTCCACTTGCGTGAAAGATGCACCCTCGATGATGCTATATACCCTTATGCGCCTGCCTGCCTGCCTGCCTCTGCCTCTGACCGCTATCTATGCAGCGATGACTCCTTCACACATAGTAAACGATGAAAAATTTCAGGCAGGGTAATATGGGGCATGCCGTTGCGTGATCCAGAGCTGATAGGGTCATTTATGGGGAAGAATATTGGAGAGTTTACTGTATTAAGGTCATATTCATATTGATGCGGTTTCGGTAATTGCAGTGGTTAAATTTATTTTATGTGTTTCCTGCTCTTTACCCATGTTTGATGGGTGGTTCTCTCCTCGAATGCTGTATGCTGGCAACTGATAGAGAGCGCTCACACCGCGCAAAAATCAAAGGCATCCAAATTCGGTAATCGAAGTTCAACTGAGGCAAAAAAAAAGATGCCATGGCCCTGTTCAACGCACGAACTGTTACCCTACATACCATGGGTAATACTGAGACCAGACAGTGCGTAATTTGGGAAATGGGTATTGCACATACGACGCACAAAATTTTTCACTTTATGGGTTGGCGCACGCATCTCTTCTCTTTCTGTCTCTCTGGCGCGAGGTGCTGGAAGAGGGGGAGGAGTTTTCGTTTGCTTCTCTGTTACTTTCACCATTTTTTTTTTCCCACCATCTACCTTTATTTTCAACGAACGTTTTTTTAAATTCTCTTTTCTTTGTATTAACTATACTAACAGTTTATAGGCAAAGATGTCTCACAGAAAGTACGAAGCCCCACGTCACGGTTCCCTTGGTTTCCTGCCAAGAAAGAGAGCTGCCAAGCAGAGAGGTAGATGTAAGTCCTTCCCTAAGGATGTCAAGTCTAAGCCAGTTGCTTTGACTGCTTTCCTCGGTTACAAGGCTGGTATGTCCACCATTGTGCGTGACCTTGACCGTCCAGGTTCCAAGATGCACAAGCGTGAGGTTGTCGAGGCTGTTTCCGTCGTTGATACCCCACCAGTGGTTGTGGTTGGTGTTGTTGGTTACGTTGAGACTCCAAGAGGTCTCAGATCCCTCACCACCGTCTGGGCTGAGCACCTTTCTGACGAGATCAGACGTAGATTCTACAAGAACTGGTACAAGTCCAAGAAGAAGGCTTTCACCAAGTACTCTGCCAAGTACGCTGAGGGCTCCAAGGACGTTGAGCGTGAGCTTGCCAGAATCCAGAAGTACGCTACCGTTGTCAGAGTTCTTGTCCACACCCAGATCAGAAAGACCCCTCTTTCCCAGAAGAAGGCTCACCTTGCTGAGATCCAGATCAACGGTGGTTCCATCGCTGACAAGGTTCAGTGGGCCAGAGAGCACTTTGAGAAGACCGTCTCTGTGGACTCTGTCTTTGAGCAGTCCGAGATGATCGACGTCATTGCCGTCACCAAGGGTCACGGTTTCGAGGGTGTTACCCACAGATGGGGTACCAAGAAGCTTCCAAGAAAGACCCACAGAGGTCTCCGTAAGGTTGCTTGTATTGGTGCTTGGCATCCAGCCCACGTCAACTGGACTGTTGCCCGTGCTGGTCAGCGTGGTTACCACCACAGAACCTCTATCAACCACAAGGTTTACCGTGTTGGTAAGGGTGACGACGAGTCCAACGGTGCTACTGAGTTTGACCGTACCAAGAAGACCATCACCCCTCTCGGTGGTTTCGTCAGATACGGTGAGGTCAAGAACGACTTTGTCGTGCTCAAGGGTTCCATCCCAGGTCCAGTCAAGAGAGTTGTTACTCTTAGAAAGTCTCTCTACACCGACACCTCCAGAAGAGCTCTCGAGCAGGTTCAGCTCAAGTGGATCGACACTGCCTCCAAGTTCGGTAAGGGTAGATTCCAGACCCCAGCTGAGAAGCACGCTTTCATGGGTACTCTCAAGAAGGACCTCGAGAACTAAGCCTATTCTTCATCTGTTGACTCGTTTATTTGAGAGAGGTGTGTTTACTGCGTCGCTGCTGCTCATGATAACCGAGGGTTTTAGTTTGAAAAGTGCCTAAAAATTAAAAGTTAGTATGGCCTTATTGGTGTTTGTATCTTCAATGAATCCATATCAATTTTAAATCTTATACATAGTGTAGTAACCAAGGCTTAGTCTGTTCCCTACCCATTCCTTCACCTCTTCAACACCGCCTAACCATTACCCCTCTAGTACAACCGTTACGACTATTACTCTTCACTATCTTTAGTTGGCTGGCCTAGACTCCTTCCACAGCCAAAGAAAACGGTTACTCAATGCCTTATTAAACTCACCGTAGTGCCACTCCCGTCACAATAACCGTCTACAGCCGTGTGGCAGTCACCTTTCCTTGCCTGCCATCGACCTGCCTGCCATCGGCCTGCTCACTTATACGTAGTAGGCATTCACCAACCAACGACCTGCCAACCTATGACCTACGACCAACCTACTCACCCACCACCCACCCAAAAACACCACCTACTCACCCAAAAACACCACCTACCGACCACCCACCGACCACCACCCACCCAAAAACACCACCCACACACCACCACCACCCACCCGCGTCCCTGGTCAGCCTTCGTTGCTCTGCACTTCCATCACGTGTCAGTTTTGCCACTAAGGGTAACCCTCAAAAGCAACGAAAAATTTACACCGACACGAGAATTTACTATGGGGCGCCGGCCGGTTTCTTTTTTCCCATGAAAAAATGCAGAGGGAGAAATTCAACCGCCTGGCGATGCGTTACACATGGCGTTTGCTTCTTCTCTTAGTTTCTTCTCTTGGGTTGTCTGGTGGAACAACAGAAGTGGTTTATATATATATATATATATATTGTCTTTTTTTTCCCTCCAAACATTTATTTTTCATCCGATAGGGGGGTATTTTTTTTTCATAAAAGTACTTTGAAGAAAATAGTAAAGAGATAAAAGATGTCAGATCTTTCTTCGCAGTTAAACGGTTTGAGCCTTGAGGGTGGTGCTCCCGCAGGCAATGGCAGAAACGGATCGTACGTGCCTCCACACAGGGCTCGTTCCGGTGCTTCTCTCAACTCCAACTACGAGGGTGGCCAGTCTTCATATGACTCCGGTTACAGGGGCAACGGATACCAGAGAAACGGACGCGGTGGCGGCCGTGGTGGCAGCCGTGGTGGATTCGGTGGCTACAACAACAGCAGAGGTGGCTACGGAGGCAACAGAGGCGGCTACAACGGCGGCAGCAGAGGTGGCTACGGCCCACGTCCCGGTGAGGGCAAGTTTGTGGACGGCGTTCACGTGCCTTCTCCACGCGACGAGAGACTCGAGCTCGAGCTCTTTGGCAAGGCTGATGACCCCAACTTCCAGTCCAGCGGTATCAACTTTGACAACTACGACGACATCCCAGTCGAGGCTTCCGGTGAGGACGTCCCAGAGGCCATCACCTCCTTCCAGAGCCCACCACTCGACGAGCTCCTTGTCGAGAACATCAAGCTCTCCCGTTTCACAAAGCCAACCCCAGTGCAGAAGTACTCCGTGCCCATCGTGACCAACGGCAGAGACCTCATGGCCTGTGCCCAGACCGGTTCCGGTAAGACTGGTGGTTTCCTCTTCCCAGTGTTGTCCAAGTCCTTCCAGAGCGGTCCTTCTCCAATCCCAGAGGAAGGTGGCAACGTGTTCTCCCGTCGCCGTGCCTTCCCAACCGCCTTGATCCTCGCCCCAACCAGAGAGCTCGTCTCCCAGATCTTTGACGAGGCCAAGAAGTTCTCCTACAGATCCTGGATGAAGACCTGTGTTGCCTACGGTGGTGCAGACATCTCCCAGCAGATCAGAACCCTCGAGAGAGGCTGCGACCTCTTGGTTGCCACCCCAGGCCGTCTCAGCGACTTGCTCGAGAGAGGCAAGATCTCCCTTGCCAACATCAAGTTCCTTGTCCTTGACGAGGCCGACAGAATGTTGGATATGGGTTTCGAGCCACAGATCAGACACATCGTCCAGGGCTGTGACATGCCCGATGTCCAGCACAGGCAGACCCTCATGTTCTCCGCCACCTTCCCAAGAGACATCCAGATGCTTGCCAAGGACTTTTTGAAGAACTACATCTTCCTGTCCGTTGGCCGTGTCGGTTCTACCTCCGAGAACATCACCCAGCGTGTCATCTACGTTGAGGACGACGAGAAGAAGTCTGTCTTGCTCGACATCTTGTCCAGCAACGAGGACACCCTTGCCTCCGGCCTCACCTTGATCTTTGTCGAGACCAAGAGAATGGCCGACATGCTTTCTGACTTTTTGATCAACCAGAACTTCCCAGCCACCTCTATCCACGGTGACCGTTCCCAGGGTGAGAGAGAGCGTGCTCTTGAGATGTTCAGAAGTGGCCGTGCCCCAATCCTCGTTGCCACCGCCGTTGCTGCTAGAGGTCTCGATATCCCCAACGTGACCCACGTTATCAACTACGACCTCCCAACCGATATCGACGACTACGTTCACCGTATCGGTCGTACCGGTAGAGCCGGTAACACCGGTGTTGCTACCGCTTTCGTCAACCGTGGCAACAAGGGCGTCATCAGAGACTTGATCGACATCCTCGCCGAGGCCAACCAGGAGGTTCCTGACTTCCTCAACACCATCGCCAGAGAGACTGGTGGTGGCATGAGAGGCAGAGGCGGCGCCAGAGGCAGATCCGCTGGCGGTAACAGAGATTTCAGAAGAAGCAACAACTACAACTCCGCCCCATCCGGTGGCTCTGGTTACGGTGGTGGCTCCTCCTTTGGTGGCTATGGCCAGTCCAGAGGCGGTTACGCTCCAACCTCTTCTTACCAGTCCTCCTCTTATGGCAACCCATCTTCCTCCTCCTCCCCATGGTGGTAAGTATGCCCTGTGGGCGCGTTGATGGACGAGGCCCCGTGTCAATTTTTCTCCCGAGTCCATTCGGTGTATTGCTTTTGACATTTGCTCAACTCCTCATCGCCTTGTCATAAAAGATTAGGCAGCAGGCCACTCCCATGGCCTGTGTGTGTGTTTTTTTATCATTATTGTTGTTTGATTGTTATTTTTAAGTGTTTCTTTTATCGGAAACCAGAAGGAATAGGAAAGAAAAAGATTTACAGATAGGATGGCACCGAGCTCGGATAACCGTTGGATCCCCTTGCTCTTCATTTGTGCCATTTATTTTTGGTGATGGTTGCTCTCCTGTGTGGATATATATATATATATATACTCCTATGAGGGCACGATCACCTCGTATATGTGTTGGCTTTCATGCCTACACGTTGGTTATAGTCCAACCGGTTAACTCTGTGTTGGTATCACATTTTCTTCTCGCTGCTATTTTTCATAATTGTGTTTTTTTTTGTGTTTTGTTAGATTTGTCTCTGGGTTCTCTCTCGTTCAGGTTTCAGTTTGCCATTTATAGATTTCTTGCATTTGCATATGACTGGCTCATCAATGTTGCCAGTGTTTTGTTCCGGCAGGAGCATTGGAAAATTGGGATATATCAGAGGAGAGAAAAAAGAGAGAAATAGAGAAGAGAGAAAAGAAAACGAATGTTGGCCCAATTATTCTCCTAATTGTTTTTTTCGGGCCCGCAGTTGTTGTGGTCATGATCGTTTTCTGTTTTGCTGTGGTTTTTCTTTGGCGTTATGGAAAATAGAGAAGATAAAATGATGTATAGTTTTTTCTTTTTTTTTGTCTTGTCCTTCAGAACTGGTTTCTAGCTTTATATATAAAGATGTTTATTATTAAGTTTACCCGTAGAGGTTGTATGGCTTAAGAGTTGTAGAGATGGAGCATTATTGGACATTGAATTACGTATCGTCATCGATGTTGAGCCTTTGATGTTAAGGTGTTTGTTTGGTGTGGAATCTTGCAAGTCAAACCTTCACCCATAGCTTCCATCCTACAAGCACGTATCTGGTTGCAAAGAAAAGGGAGTCACCGATGAAACCCACCACCGAAACGTAGATGATGAAATGGTTGTACTCCTCCAAGGTCTCACCTCCGATGATAACACCACCAAGAAAGATACCAATGAGTGATAGGGCACCGGTCACGAGGTACATTGTTGCATACCTCTTGCCAAAGTCTCTGGCTGGAGAGATAACACTAACACAGACAGGCGACAGGCTAAAGACAGCACACGAGAAAAGGCCATATAGAGCCGCGTAGATGAACAGTGCCGCCCTGATATGGCCCAGTCCTAGCCACAACACAAGGTTGGTTATGGTGACACAGAAGATCATCACCGTAGATACGTTGTAGGGACCAAATCTATCTGCTAGCACACCCGTGAGGTAGCGACCACACACCCCCGTTGCGTTTATGACACCTAGCATCGCGAGAGAAGTGGAGGTGGAGGCACCCTGTCTGATGGCATAAGAGGCAAAGTAGATCAAAGTGCTCATGAGTGAGAGCTCGCTGAAAGAGGTTGCCAAGACAGAACATGTGTACTTGAGGTCTTTGAAAGCCCTGAAGTCCACAATGTTCTTGAAGTAGTTTGCCGTATGCTTGACGTAAGAGAGTGGCAGTGCAGATCTCACCACGTACGCGCCGTTTTCGGCGTAGGAAATTGATGAAGTTCTCATCTTGTGTGATTCCGTAGTGAGACGTGGCCGGCTGATCCTTTCCTTGATCAGACAGAAGGATATGGTGAGTAACGAAAGGCACATGAAGGCAAGGATGCGCAGTGTCCAAGGGAAACCAACCTTCGTATACAGAGCCGAGAGTAGAAACGGGAACACAATGCCCCCAAGAGATCCGCCCAAGGTGGCTAGACCGGTTGCCCTCGCCCTTTTCTTAATGAACCAATGCGAAATGACTCCCATGAGAGGAGTCATACAAATGGCACAGCCCAATCCTGTACACACACCAAAAGCAAACAGGAACTGGATGAACGTCTTGCAACTTGCGGTGAGCATAAGTCCTCCACACATCAGAAAGGTGCCCATTATCAGAGGGATCTTGACTCCAAATTCGTCAAAAAGGACACCAGAAAAAATGCCACCCATGTACGAGATGGCTGTGAAGACTGAAAAGATCCAGGCAGTGGTAGAACTGCTCTCGCTTCCCAGCTGATGCATTGTGATATAAGCCTGGATGGCGCCGATGGAATTACCGAGACCGAAGTCAGCGAAGAAACCAAAGAAAGAGCCCAACACAACAAGCCAGGCCTCGGTACCACCATCAGGGTACTCGATCTCCTCATCTTCTTCAGCAATTGCGGAATCTGTAGCCGTTAGACTGTCGATGATGTTGTTGTTGTTGTTATGGGAAGCAGCAGATTCAGGGTCCGCAGAAGTCCAATTCCACTCAGAATGCCCAACTCCTTCTTCTCCGTTGACCTCACCGCTTGTTCTCATCTGGTTCAAAACTGATGGAGCCCTTGCACGCGAGGTTCTGCTGGCCCGAGATAGAGAGCGGAAGGACCTAGTCCTAGAAATGGCTTCCGATGGAAGCTCCTCTAGCATGTACAGATCAGATTCCCTTGGATCATCACCAACGAGACCAACAACGGCAAACTCTTGGCACGAGACAGACGACGTATCCTCCTCAAAAATTGCTGCTGAGTCTGTGAAGGGCGATTCTCTCATATCCACTGTGAAAGTGCCTGTGACAGCCCCCGTCTTGCCGAACTCCTTGTGCACGTTGCCGTTGCTGTTGCCGTTGCTCTCGTAAACAGCCGACACTTCTCTGGTGGTTTCCAGATAACCAATTCCTTCCTTCTTGCCTATATCATCGCCACCATAGCTATCGGAAATGCTGTTGCGTGGTTCACCTTCACTAGCACAAGTGTTGCTAGAGCTGCTCTCAAAGGCGGTGTTCATTCTACTGTTGGATTGGTCGTGTGCTTTGGGAGCTTCGTCTAGATTACTGACAGCAGAAAGTCTCAACTAAATCCTCAGCCGGCAAACGGCCATATAAATCAACTTTCCCCAGATGAAGTTGGAACACATATACACACACCAAAAAAAAAAAAATACACACATCTCAGGCATGGCTGACAAAACTGCAAAGTCCGCATGAGGCTTCAACCGTTGAAAACCTAATTGCGATCCAGAAGCACGCGGGAGCCACCCCCGATGCATGAAAATGCACGCCTTTTTGCGATAGTGCATAACGTACTGCGCTAGTAGTTAGCACAAGCGAGACTAGGTCGGCATTTCGATCTGTTTTTGGACATGTGTCTGGATATGAGAGGGTCTGGCTGGCCAAGTGCAGTTCGGCCGAACAGATGATACAAGTTTGAAGGGGGTGCTCAGCGCAGAAACTTAGCACCTTGGATTATACCTTGGATTACAAATAATATATGGTAGATGTGGGGTTTGCGGGTTATATTATCAAAAGTGTTTATTAATAACGTGCAATTTATCTGTTGATAGCAAGGTGTTAGTAATCCAACGCAGAAATCATCCATCCCGCAACACAGGGGGTAGGCGATGGTAGATCATGTTATGCAATAAGATAACTCTCCAATCTCCGTAATGAGGGTTTTTAATCAGTCTGACATGCAAATCGTTTTTTTTCAACGGTCATAGGTATCTCCCGAGAAAAAGAGGTGTACTATCATCAACTAAACGAAATAGAGAGAGGAGCAAAGAGAAACCTTGCGGGCATATGCTGATAGACTTACTATAATGTGGATGTTAGTTAACCCAATCCAGAAGAGAATGTCGTAACCCTTCACCGAACAATTGCCATTCATCTCTTCATCTGCCTCGTCATGGCCAATATTCAGGTGCACGGCTTGTCACAGCCGAAATTTCATCAAACAACCAGTTAACATACTGGGTGACAGTTGACCGTCGTGAGTTGTGCAAATCATCATTTACTTAGCCGACCATGACAGGATTAGGCGAAGAGAGGCTGTTTGGTGACAATGGTGAGAAACTTTGGGGATTTTCACTTACCTTTTATGATGAAACTGCTATGATTTCAGCTGACTGCCATGACAGTTGAAAAGCACCCAAACAACTGCATGTGAACTCCACAACTGTGCAGCGCAGCGTTAAATCAACAACAACATGAAAAAAGGGACCTGCAACCAAAGTATGTCCGTCAGACATGAAATTTTATCTTCACTGATCAGACATATGCTTGTCAATTTTTAATTTCATTTCATCCTTCGGAAAAACTGGAAACAAGTGTGGTAAAAGTAAAAAAAAAAAAAACAACCGAACAGAGACATCTTTCACTATTTGGCAATGTTAGAATAGCTGAATTGGTGAATCAGTAACCCACGCTCTCCGTGCTCTCTTTTCTGCACACCCGGGAAGAACCATCAAAAAAGTGATTCATTCCATTACTTTTCAGAAAGGCATGAATGGTTATTAAAAAGATGTTGTCATCATCGTGAAACACGGATCTGACTCGTCATCTAGGTGATCATCTTCAAGTAAGGGCGTAGAGCGTGCGAGAGAGCATGGGAGAATGTATTTTTTTGATCCAACTTACCATTTAAAAAGAAGAAAGGTGTTATCAACATTCAAATGTCCAGTTAGCCGAGGAGCGAGCTCTCAAGTACCCCACACGTCGTCTAACCAAAGATCCAAATATTCCCTTGGTGGTGCCCTGCCCTGCTATCCACACAAAACGATTAGTCGTTGTCCGAAAGATTACATATATCCGGAAAAAGGAACAATTTCTATCTCTCTGTCGATCAGTCACGGTGAGTTTCTGAGGCTCACCAAGTTAAGCAGTGTCACTCACGAATTATTCAGTGCCCAGTGCTATGCATCCTCATAAAACAAAGAGATATAAACACATTCGAACCGGGTGTGCATGTTTCAGTCATATTTACCTATTGCTAAATGTTAGCACAATGTCATTCACATGCAATTGTAAGCCGTCTCATGATCAACACTCCAAAATGTTGAGGTTACTCTGTGATCAGTTGCGTATTTGCAAAAACGTATCAACAGTATAAGTTCTGCCAGTAATTCCAGCTTTTGTTTTTGTTAAGTCATCATTAGGGTAACGTTGGGTGGTATGATAACGAGACAGCTTGCAGGAGGAAAAATGGACATACCTTTTAGAGATTATTCACCAACCACGACAGCCAAAAGGTCTCTCTCCTCTCATTCTAGAAGAAACACAGAGACTATTTTTGGACCAATGTTAGTAAAACATACATATACACAAGGGTGTGACTGATTGCGATGCCCATCGATATGTACTGTTCCGCTTATTATGCCGACCCAATGCCATCCACCTTGGATATATCCCCGGATGCGACTCTCCATTCGAACCCAGGTATTTCCAAAGCGTATTCTTCAGCAAGAAAAAAGTGATCATTCCTTAGTCACAAACTCTAGTTTGAAAATTTTGATTTGATTCATCAGCAGCAGCAAGGGGCCAAGAGCATAACAATAACAGAGTATACAAACAAACAGCAAAAAAAGGAATACATACCCTCTCTGTGTGTCCTCTTTCGTGAAAGGAGACGTCAGCCAGCCCAGTATCATACTGAACTCCGACTCTATAGGCCTGTAGCCATGGTGGAACCACTAACAATCTCAAAGTCTGAATTGTAAATAAACACATATACACAATCTAACAAAGTGGTAATACATACCGAGCGTGTTATATATACCTTCCAGTATAAAAATTTTCAGAGTACTGGGCTCCTCCATCGAGGAAAATAAGGACGTGTGCATACCAACCGTTTGTCAAAGCCCTGGTAAATGCACTGCGAGGCATCCGGGTAATGGGCAGAGCGTCTGTGGGCTACAGAGAGTGAGGTTTATGGTGAGTGTAAGATGTCAAATGAATGGAGTGGCCAGTTGGGCTAATTGTGGTTAGTAATGCTGATATGAAGGCGTTCGAGTGATAGGCAGCTAGTTAGTGTTGTAGTGTGCTAGATGGGTGTAGTAATGTGGGTGTAGTAATGTGAGTGTAGTGATGTGGGTGTAGTGATGTGAGTGTGGTGTGTGGGGGAGAAATTAAGATGTTCTTAGTGGTCATATCTCTTGCAAGTTACTGACCCCGGTAAGAATCACAAGACCACCACCGATGAATCATATGGATTCTTTACCATATGGATATATCGTACCATACCGATATATATCGTCTTTGATCTATTTCAAGTTTGCTTAGTGGTGGGGGTCTCTGGTCGTGTACCACCAACAAATTCCCTCTCAGCGAAAGGTAAATAGCACTACAGTTATATATTTCAAAAAGCAGTGATTGTTCAATCGTTACAATAGCCATAGGGCAGTGATCTGAAGTCTGAAAACAATCAGCAAGGTTGCATTTCAGGAGTACTGCTGTCTGGTGGGAATCATTTTGCTCTTTTTTTCTTTGGACCCAAAGCCCCCCCCCATCATTCCTATATCATGAAACACACAGAGGAGTTGACACTCTTGTCGGATACCTCAGTATCGGTTGATTCTGATCTACCAACGATAAAGGTCCCGCTGCCGAGCGCAGGCTCGGTACCCAACATTAAGGGCACACCCAGTATAGGGGAGCTGATCTCAAAGGGAATTGTCTCTTCGGTGCCCTCACAGCTGCGCGGTGATCTAGAAGATGCATTTGATGGTCAGTTGGCATTAACCGCTGGCGTTCACAGACTCTCCTCCATACGAGGTGCATCCTTTGACAAATTGGCATACAGGGTACTGAGGGATAACACGGTGCTAATGCTAACACCATTGGCCGTGAACACAACACTGCTCCTCGACACCTCGGCGAGATTGTCGAAGCTAAGGTTCCATCTACCAGATGGGATCCGTCCGCATTGCATAGCCATCTCTGAAGGCACTTCCAACAACAGCCTGGTGATTGACCTACTGACTGAAAAGGACCATTTCGTCACCATACTGGTGAGACCAGGTGATTTTGTCTCTGGCTCACCGGAGGTGATCACCACCAGAAACATCAGGGAATGGCTCAGGTACTCCTCCCCGTACGCCCTCGACATACGTCCGCCTCACCTCTTGAAGGCCATCAGCCACCAGAAACTCGTGGTTGCCCTGAGAGATGGTGGGCTTTTGGAATTGTCGCGCGACAGCCCCCTCTCAGATATATCTACCGCCGTGTTCAACGACTCATCCTACTTTGAGTCCTTCAAGAATAAGCTGTTTGGTAACGACAACGTAGTTGTGGTTTCCTCCAATGCCAGGATCAGCAAAGAGGAGAAAGTGTCACACAGAGCAGTGGTATCGCTGTGCACACATGGTGACTTGCTTGTGACGCTGAGCATCAACAAGAAACTGTGCGTGTGGTCACTCTCTTCTCGCACCGTATTGCTGGAGAAGGAAATGAACGAGATCCTCCCAGAAATCCTCCACAAGACACCTCTTCAGGCCACCCCAATGGAGCTCGTGCAGCTGATCCCATACGACCGTGACACTCTCTACGTGTCTGTGATGTTGCCAGCAGTCGATAGATTCTTCAAGGTATTTCAGCTCAACGGCGTCGGCGGCATCGGCAACAGTGTTTCTATCACCAACCTGCCGTTTGATATCCAGGTTCAGCTGCGGGATCCGGAAGATACCTCTTCCATCGTGTCAAACTGGCTTGTACAGTCCTATAAGCTGACCAGAAATTCCCATAGCACTCTCTCTCTGTATGTACTGTGGAGGCTCAACACCTCCGGTTGTGTCCAGAAATGTGACATCAACATTACCACAGGCGAGACCAAGTGGGCCCAGGTTGTGCACGGCCACGATATGGAGCAGCGGATCCTGGCCAAAGAGACTGCTATCGTCTCGCAGACATACACATCAGAGGAGGAGCTTTCCAACTACTACCTTTCGTTGATATTCAACAGGGGTAACTACAACAGCCTTGTGCTGGAGACGGTGCTACCGCTCTTTGAAGCCTATTACAATGGAAGCGGTTCTATGCCCACCGCTACTGTGGAGCAAGACTCTTCCTCCTCTTCCTCTAACGCATCTACTCCATCTGTGTATCCCTCGCACTTGTCCCTGAAGTCCCGGGTACAGTCCCTAATCAAAAAGCACGTTGTTCACGACCCTCAACTCCCACAGGAGACATACATAGACGATCTCCGAACCCAGTGGGCTAGGCTGGACACCTCGTGCAGAGAACTGTCCAAAAGATCACAGGAGGTAGTTGCCTTTAGCGTGGACGAGGAGACTGGGTTCCTCATCATAGTGAAGGGACTGGAGTATAGCGTTGTAACGACTGCTTCCCCAATCGAACGTATCGTACAAGGTAGCGGCGTGAGCCTCTCTCACCATCCAAAGGTGGATGATGCCAACGTCAAACAGCTTGTAACACTGGTGAATGAGTTCAAAGCTGGCTTCTCCGGAGAACTCGTGCATCACGTGGTGAGCAAAGTGCTTGCAGGGAAGAAAGACGGCTGCCAGTCTGTTGCAGCTCATATGTCGCATGTATTTGAGTCCACGCTCTCACCCCATGTGGATGAGGCCACACTGAATTTGCTCGTGACCCGTTTGGATGGTATACCAAATGTTCTGGAGGTGTTCCACTATTTGATAGAGTTGCCGTCTAGGACCAGTGATGGCTTTAGGCTTATTGCCGATTCTCCCCTGGGGCCATTTGGCAAGGGCCTCCTCACGTCCCTGCTCAAGTCTGAGGTTGTACAGCAGAGAGAACTGATCACCGCCCTGCTGTTGGTAGTGTTGACCGTCGAGACGAATGATGCGATTGTGACTCTCTACAAGAAACTGCAAGACGTTTACAGCACCCAGGAGCTGGTGCTGGAAGCGCTTAGCACATCTTACGACGCGGGGGATGTGAAGGATACTAGAGATGCGATCATTTCCCCCTCTTCATCATTGTGGATGCAGGTGGTAGAGGAGCACTACAACGGTGGTGTGCAGGTTAATGGAAACAACGTTTTCGACAACATTGCGTCCCTGGTATCCTTCACATCCTCTGATGCGTTTATCTACAGTGTCGTTGCGCGGTTAATGTCAGCGGGCCTAGATGACGTGGCCCACGGGGTATTCCTGAAGTACCTGCCAAGGAGCACAGCCTCCGACATCCTCAATGGGCTGATGCTGATGAACCTGGGCAAGGACAAAGAGTCATATGATGTTCTGACACAGTCTGGTTGCAAGTGGTTCTCGTCGGGGAAGCAGTTGAGCAGTGCCGAAATAGAGGCTCTGGTTGAACACTTGCCAGAAGCTCTCAAGGCTGTATTTGGATGTCACTCGTTGACGACATTCTACAACAGGCTCACCACTCTTTTTGAGCAGAGGGGCCTGGATGCCATTGCGTTGAAGTTTGCCGTTGAGGCCATCCGGAGCGTGACAGACTCTCCAGCAGCCTCCACAGCAGTGTCGAATGACGATATGGCCGACGACGGCAACGACGGGTTTGTGGGCAACGAGCAGTGGAACTGTTTCAATCTGTCGTTGAAGGTTGGGAACTACGACTTGGCACATGCCACTATTCCAAACATCCCCTCTCAGTTTCGTTCGGAGTGTCTGCGAATGTTCATTCTGAAGCTGTTTGACAACGGCGAAATACACAGGCTTGTCAACTACTCCTTTGTGGAAGACCGCGATAAGGTGGATGCCATTCTCTTTGAGCTTGCCGAGAACTTCTCTAAGCACTTCAAGAGCAACAGCGAGATCACCGCGTCGCTCAAGTACTACAAAGTGTGCTACTCCTGGAGGCTCAACTACGGTGATTACAGAGGCGCCTGCGAGGCACTCTACAGATACATTGAGAGGGTTCAGCAAGCCAAACGGGTCGCAAAGACGGCCTACAATGGCAAGAGTAGGCTCAACCACCAGAACTTGATTGTGGTTGAGCTGTACCTGATCATCCTTAACCTGTTATCCACTCTCAAGGATTCCGGTGATAGGTGGATCATCAGGGCTGGCCTCGAGGAGTTTGGAGAGACGGACAACAGGGTGATTACATTTGCTGGTCTTTCAAAGGAATACGAGGAGGTACTCTCAGAGATGAAGAGTGTTCTCTTGGAGGGGAACTAGATGTTCATGTACTATATTGCATATTAGATCCTATAATATATGTACTATATTGGATAGTATATCTTCCGCTGCTCATATACTAATGATATGCCATATATCGTAATACCCATATGCTAATCATACACTCTCATATACCATTCACATACTAATCGTATACTCCTCATATACTACTCATACCTTATAGATGGTATGCAATACCGTATACGATACAACGGTATGTATTAACCGCAACCAGAGCTCTTGTCTAAGTGTATGTAATACATTATTTCATTTATGATACAAATACATCTCGTATACACTCTAATTGGGGTTATCCTCTCTATTTGACCCAGCCCATCGTACCACTCGGCATCTGACGCAGCACGCGATGAGGTGAAAAATCCCCACACATTAACTCGTTTCTATGAGGATGCCGTGTATTGGATTTTTACCGAACTATACATGGCATTGGATGATATTTATTGGATGTTTATATATATCTGATATGCTACTATAACACACAAAGGGAGAATTGCTCATTTTTCACCTGTTAGTTTAGACGCTGCTGCAAGAGCATTGCACCCACTGTGCATACAATGATATAGCATAATAACACCACACTCACCTCACCATACACCCATCTTTGAAGGATCTCTCCATCAGCATCTCTGTGGAGGCTAAACATAGATAACCGAAAGATAGAGGATATTGACCATGACACGAAGCCTTGCCACATTACCCAAGAATGCCAGTGTAGGCGTTATAGGGGCTGGTGTATCGGGGTTGTTTTTCACGTATTTCTTGGCACAGCTGAGGCCGGATGTCAAGATCCACTTGTTTGAGAAGAACAACAGAGTAGGAGGGTATATCAACTCGAAGATGGTTACCACATCATCAGGCGCCGCGACCGTATTTGAAAAGGGGCCAAGGACCATGCGTGGAGCTAGCAATGGCACCTTGATGATCATAGACACCCTTGTCAAACTCAACAGTGCAGATAAGATTAGGGCCTTGCACAAGTCAGTCGGTGCTAACAAGAAGTTCCTCCTTTCTCCTGTGAGTGATGTGCACGGAGACAAAGGCAAGTTGACCCAAGTACCTGACTCATTGACCACTCTGGCCCAGTTCTTGGCCGATCCCCTTTCGAAGGGCCTTGTGAAGGGAGTAGCATTCGAGCCATTCAGAAGGGCAAAAAGGTATCCCGGAGCGGACGAGTCGGTGGAGTCATTTCTGTCAAGAAGGCTGAGTAGGGATCTCTCTCAGAATATCGTCTCGGCAGTGTTGCATGGGATATATGCGGGTGACGTCAAGAGACTTAGCATCCAGAGCGTAATGCCCAAACTAGTGGAGATGGAGGAGAAGAGCGGCTCGTTAATCAGATATGCAATTTCACAATTGGTTACAGGATTCCAGAAGAAGCAGGTTAAGCCCAAAAATGAGTTGCTGGAGAAGTATGCCGAGGTTTTCAGCCCGTCTATAGAGCTGGACAAACTGTCTGCCTTTCTTAAGGGCTATCCCATGGTGACATTAGAGGGCGGTCTTCAGACCCTGCCTCTCTTGGTCTCCAAGGAACTACAATACAGTTACTCTGACAATGTGCTTATTCATAAGGAGTCAGAGGTCAAGAGCATAGTACCAGTGGAGGATAACAGCAGGCTGGAGGTGATATCAGATGGTGGAAAGAAGGTAGTGGTGGATCATGTTAGAAGCACGATCAATACCTCTGTGCTCTCTGGTATGCTCCCGGATACCAAGGAGGGAATTAAAAGGCTTTTGGATCATCTCAAGTATACAAACATCACACTGGTCAATGTGTTCATCCCCAAAGATGTTCTACCAGTTACAGGGTTTGGGTATCTGGTGCCGCAGGTGAACAACAACAACGAGGAATCACTCTTGGGAGTTATATTTGACTCTGATGTTGAGAAGAACGTTGCGCCCATCATTGAGGGCCATACTCTGATACGCAAGGACTCGGTGGTGAGTGGTGGTTCCAAGCCGTACACCAAGCTGACCCTCATGATGGGGGGACACTACAACGTTACGGGAGAGGAGCCCTCAAAAGGGGTGACCAAGTCGATGGTGCGTGAGGTGTTGCGAAGGCATTTGGATATCGAGCTCAAAGAAGGAGTGGACTCCATGGAGATTGAGTTCATTCCCAATTGTATCCCACAGTACGAAGTGGGATACTTGGAACTGAAGCAAGATGTGCTCTGTGCGATAGAGAAGGAGATGCCATCGTTATCACTAGGTGGCATGGCTTTCGGCGATGGTGTGGGGGTGCCTGATTGCATATCGAATGCCTTCTCAGATGCGGTGGCATTAGCAGGAAGAGAATAGGGCAAGACGCTGGTAGTACATAGGCATTCCAGATTACATGCATATACATACATATATATATATATAGATATATATGAGATAATCAATCTATCAGAACACACCTACGAGTATAGTGCAAAGACAGTAATGCAACACCTGGAAGTAGCAATTGAACCATACGCGAAAAAACCAAACCAAACCAAACCAAACCAAGAGACCCAAATCTGCAAAGACAGAATGATGAATCTCAACTCTCTTATGAGATATTCGTCCAAACCCCTCACATTTTTATACCCCCCACATTTTTATGTCCCTTACATTTTTATACCCCCATCGCTCCTGCCCTGCATTCCTCATCGGCACGCGAAACGCGTATCATTTGGCAGTTCCCGTGCAGATATGCCCTAATAGGCATAATTACTAGGGCACGCGGTAGAGAGGCCCATCGTCACTATGCCTGCAAGATGCATTTGGTCGCTGTACCGAAGACGCATCTAAGCGTGGAGGTGGAGAGTGATGAGGGAGAATGTGAGCTGGGGAAGGGGAAGGTGGAGGCAGGGTGCAAATGGTTTAGTATTAGGCATTGGTGAGTTGTGTGAAACTTGAGACGGTGGTTTGAGAAGATTTCATTGTGGAAAAGATAGCTGAGAACGAGGCGGGTTTACCAGTGGCTTACCGTTGTCGTTACTTTCTGAGGGTGCATTGCGTTCTGAGGGTGCATTGCTTTTCTGAGGACACCTTTACATCTTTCATTGGCTCTTGCTACTATATACTGTGTGGACGCAGATATGTGGATACCAAGAAGGTCTGAGCCATAATCCACTTCAATACACTGGACTCATTGGGTATCAGAGTCAATCACACCAGTTCACATCAGTTCACATCTCAGCATGGCTGTTCTTCCCACACTGTCAAGGAAGATCAGGCGGTTCACTGATTCTCTCCGCAATCCGGACAAACACATGCCTTATAACCTCATCAGCAAAGGTAACCCAGCATCCCGAGGAAGAGGAGGCGTATCAGGAAAGGGAAAGCTGAGCACATTCCTATACAGGCTAGGAGGTCGCAATGCGTTTAGGCGGTTTATCCTGATCGCGGCAGTGATCACTACCGTATTGTTTATATGGCGTCCTCATGGTGCTCCGCTCCCTTCAATTGATGGCACCCATGAAGCAGGGTATATTTTTGACTGGGAAAAACTCATGCAGTCGCCGATCGGGCAGAGTTTGCTCGTAATGGATTATTTCCCCCTCTCCGTCGCAGGCTATAGCGCGGCTTTGGCAAACCGCAATGTGAATGATCACTTGAAAACTTCCGCAATAAAAAGTGTAAGATGTGGATTCATAAAGAGATTGGCCAGCGAATCAGATGCTCTATCCGCTACTGCTCCACTGCCTATGGTGTATTCAGACGAGCAAAAGGAGCAGCTCATAGAGAATCTATCGAAGGGCAATAAGGATCTTGACACCATGTCCAAACCAGAGTTAAAACAAACTGGATCCTCTTCAACATGGTTGGATCAGTACAACGCTCACTTGATGGTGAACCAAGTAGTGCATAGCGTCATGTTTGATGGAAAAGTGCACTACAATCCGTTCTTGGAGGCGAGGCTATATACCAAAGACTGGAAGGAATTGGAGGGTGGAAAAGTGCTGCAGTTGCCAGCATCTTTTGATGCACTCGATTATGGCCAGCAAGACCAGTTCATAGAGGAGTCGAGATGGAGCGACAAACAGTCCGCACAACGGAACATCACCTTTCCCTTGATTCTTAGCGATAAAATGGGCGAGAGAATATTTACAACCGGTCCGGCACCTCCTAAGGTGCTCAAATTTCTCAATCGATATGGCGATGAAGAGCCAATAGTGATATACTCCACTTCAACTAGTGCAGACTCCATCTCCTACTGGATGGGTCGGGAGGGGCCCAGGAAAGAAGTTCTGCGTGGATTATTGCTGTTCAGTGGGAGAACCATTGACTTCGAACTGGACAAAGACCTTGCAGCCAGCAGCACGAATTCTCACCAATGGTCACCATTTTTCGACTATGGTGACGGAAACGGTGAGACCATCAATTTTGTGATATCATTTTCTCCGTTTCAAATCGTGAGATGCTCTTTATCAGACGGAAAATGCTCTAGTATCCACCGAGAAGATCCATCTGGGACTGGAGAGGAAAATAAACGTATCGATGGTAAGATTGTTGGTGGAAGCAACATGGTGCCTCTGCTGAACAATCCGTTAGCTGATATGGAGGCCATCGGGAACCTGTCTGCTTCGGTACAGGATCTGGATCAATTTAAGGAGGTGTGGGTAGGATTTGTTGGATCTGAACTTACGGAGTGTGGATGCACAGACAAATTCATTAGGCCACATCTGGTGGTGTTGCTGAAAGACAGGATGGATCAATTCCAGGTTGACTATATGAGTGAGCCGTGGCTGTTTGACGAGGCAGATATCAAGGACCCCATTCCTGTAGAGAGTGATCCGTCGAGAGCAATGTGCCAAGGTGACAGCAATACCATAACGGCAAACTCAATTGCCTACTGGGATGTTGTATCGTGGAATTCAGACACCGGATACGACGACTATATGGGAGTGGTGATCCTGGACAAGTCTGACGATGTGCAAGTGGTGCATTTGAGAGGGGTATTAAACTACGTGATTAAAGTTGGCTCGCTCGGGAAATCTCACGGAGACAACAGCCAGGGAATTGCAGGTTCATCCCAAATACTGGATTGTGGGCTAGGAGGTGCTAGAGATTACTGTGCAAAGTACCGGTCAAAACTGACGGGAGAAAATTAGACAGGACAAGGACAATGTATACATTTAATATCTACCTTCTACACCCATTGACACTCCACATTAATCACTCACGTCTGATGTGCCCCCCATGCGGTACACACCTCCTTATCAGGAAGACGGAATTCCCGACCCGATGGTTATCCCGCTTTAAGTATGGCGCCTTCACTAGGAGGCGCATCTCTTGACATAGAACTCTCTATCCAGGCTTGGCCAAGGGTCCTTTTAGAGTTCAGTAAGCGTGTGCTGAACAGCGGATGAGGGGGAGAGGACCATTATGGCAAGGTGGAGGAGTCATGAGCTATGGCTGAGAGCCACACTGGATGTGCCCGGACATTCCTCGAGCGTAGTTGGGGGCAACAAAGAGTACAACGTGCAAGGGGAATATGAAAAGGAATTAGCAAAAAAAAACCAAGCAATTCGAAATAAACAACATCTACGCAAAACAAATTGACAACACATCCTTGACTCTCTATATGTTCCCCGGGGCCGTAGTTGCTCTTCTGGATGTACGGCTTTGATCTGCCCCGGGCCTTCCTTGCAATGCGGGACAGTCGGACTGCACCAAACAAATTTGCAATCTCTCCACAGTCTTGCTACGGCGGGTTTCAATGTGCACTCTTGCAAGCGAAAAGGAGCGGCCGGGATTTAGAGGAGAATAGGTTGTCGCAATCTGCCACATGGTCGCAATTTCCTCTAACAAGGCGTAACGAGATTGGGGGGTCATCCATGGTTTCCTGGGCGTTACATACACTCATCCTTAGCCGGCCTGGTGTGGCCTGGCGTGGAAGTGTAGCCTACCCCCAACAGACTCAATTCAAACGACACTATGATAATCTCAACAGAATATATCTCCATCTGTTGAAGCAAGCACAGAAAAAACAACACAAGCACATCCAACTTGCGTAGACACCTTGTTACCGATATTGCCCGACCTTCTTTCGCCGTTGCTCGTTTCCCATGCCTACCATCCCCGAGAGACGGACCCTCGTTCCCGACTTCTACTTAGAGACATGCGCCTTCCGTACATACAACTCGTAGAGGAGGGAAGCACATAATGTATGGGATGGGCCTGCGCATAACCCAAAGTCGAACCACATCTGTCTGCGCAGTGCATAATTCGTACATGCAACCCGCATAAAAGCACTCACGCAACAGGTAGCCAGCTGTACGAGGAGGTCGGGGTGGGTACCTACTATAAAATTAGTAATGGCTTTGACGGATTGGATGTTTTTTTTTTGTCCTGTTGGTAGCTGTCAAGAAATAGGCTTTTATAAATTACAGGTGTTCCCCACACTCTGGGAGTTGACGTTTTTATTTTGTCGTTGCTCGTTTGCCTATCTCTCACTCTGCTACCCTGTTGACTTGCCGTGTTGACCTGCATTCTCCCACTGCGTTGTTGTTATTACTATATGCAGAATATAAAGGAGGAAAGGATATCATTGTAGAACGTTTTCGGGACCCTCTGAAACGTGTATAGGAGGTGTTTTGGGATACTTTGTTGATTTTCGCTTGCTCAGCCATCATACACAACCAATCGAGTGTTTTTTTCAAAGAAGAATACTCTATTGCACACTCTCTCCATACACAGCTATCGCTACCCACAGCTATTGCTGCACTCTCTCTACATACAGGCACATACTTGCCAAACACAGCAACACCACTTTCGCAACATGAACGCTTCTCTTTGTTCGCTACATCATTACACAAGGAGCTTCTCCTACGGCCCTTACAGGAATCCAGCTGGAAATAAAGGCTCCAAGCTCTTCATGCTGGGCTACCTGACGATGGGCCTCACCATCCCTTTCCTCATGCCTCTCGTGACGTCTATGCACGAGGAGAACAGCGATAAGAAAGGCACATTCAACACCAGAGGTATATTCAAAGTATGAGTTGCTCATTGCTCACCCTTCGGCGCAAATGACTTTGCACCTTTACAACGGAGCGGGGGTCTGATGGAGGATGAGATGACTGTTATGGGTGTGCGCTTGGGACCACTGGATGGTGTTTATGCGTCTCTACATGTCATCTCATGATGCATTACCTGTTGCGGTTGAGAGCCGAACTGGGATTTTTCTTTTGTTTTCTCCAGCTCATTGATTTCAGTAACGTCATATCTTCATTTCTTACTTTTTTTTCTCTCTTACTGGTTGTATATTCGGATGGATTTCGGGTTTTTGTATAGCATGCGCTTAATTTAATAGATGCAGTAAACATTAGAGTTATTCCATTATTCGTTTCCTAGTCACTACTTATCGTACCGGACATACAATCCATCTATGAAGTGTGGATGCTTGATACCAGGCTCTCGAGCGGCTTTGAATGCGGCAACAGCATCGCTCACCTTCCACCCCAGCTTCTCTATCAGGTAGCAACATATCAGAAAGCCGGTCCTATTGAAGCCGTAGTGGCAGTGAACCACGATGAGCGGGTTGGCCACAGTATCATCACCGCTGCTATGATAATCTGCGAAAATCTCATCCACCAGCGCAATGAAGCCTCTGATCTTGATCAAATCTGGAATGATCTTACTCACAGTCGGCATCTTGTGGTACTTGATCCGCTGGAAGGTCTTGGGGTTGTAGGATGGAAGATCCGACGAGATGTCTATTATGGCGATTATGTCTGGTCTGGTCTCCTCCAGGTGTTTTGGGTTGTGTATTTCATCACTCTCGCGTAACGTCTTCATCGCAATCAGCGGTGACACTGCCTTGGTGGTTGGGTTGATGAGATCGTTGCTCACAGACTGGATCTTGGACCACTTGAGCTCGTTCTTCATGCCCCATTTGTCTCCATTGATTAGGGCCTTCACCTGCAGGCACCACGGAATGTTAATATTAAGATAGTCAAGCTTCTCTATGAAGTCCAACGTCAAACCACTGATCATCTCTCCTCTATCTAGCATCACTGAATGGTTGCAGTGGGAGATCCTCTTGAACGAAGGGTTGAGCTTACGTTCCTCCAGCAAAGCCACAGTCGCTTGTACCTGCGCTATAGGCGTCACGGTGTCTTCCTCCCCACACACAACGAGCACCTTCGAATACCTCTCATCGTGGATCCCACTTATCCTGCTACAAGCTTCGACGAGCTCATCCTGTGAACATATCTGGAACCCCTTGAGGTATCTGAGGAATATCCTGCTGTCGGTGTCGAGGTTCCATCTGAACTGCCTCAGTCTTTTGAATAGGGACCCATCCCCGTATGTGTATGTCATGACGGAGTTGGACTCCAGGGCTCCAAAACGGTCAAACGCACGGAAACAGTCAAAGAGATAGGGGTAGTTGTTGAACAGCTTCAGCGCCATCTGTTGGAACTTTGTCACTGGGGGTTTGCCTGCTCCTGTTGCAAGGAACTTTGGAGGTGACAGCAGTACAAGCGACTCAACAGAGCCTTCAGGAAGCTTGTTCAAGAGTTTCGTAGCGATATGAGTTCCCATGGAGTGTGAGATGATCACTAGCTTTCTGTTTTTGCACTTGATCTCCACCAGCCGCTTGAGAATATCAGCAATGTGCTCTGTAGAGAAATCGTCCCAGCTCATTGCCCTGACACTCTGAGAAACCTTTCTGAGATCCTCTTCTTCATACCGGCTCAGCTTACCGCCAAAGTTATAGTCAACTTTGGAGTTGCCATATCCAGGCAGATCCACGGCTAGCACATCGGAACACTGGGAAAAGAGTGCGAGCAACGGCTCGAACTGTGACACTTGACCACCCAGGCCATGGATGAAGAGCACCACAGGTAGCTCGTCCAGTTTCTGTATGAACTCTGTGGAGGAGAGTTGTGAGTGATGTGCGTCTCCACCGCTCTCAGCGCTGTCTGTGTTGTTACGTTCGTTGTAAATACGAAGAGGGTGAGGAATGCTAACAACGTTCAAATACACCTCCTTCTGGGAAAGCGTTCCCAGATTGTCAATCTTCTCTATAGCGCTGTATTTTGCAGCCAGTGAGCAGTCGTTCGGCTCGGTGTTGAGCACCAGCTTCTCAAAGTCGGTATGGACGTCTCCAAGCCAGAACACCCTATATGCCAGCTGGAGCAGGTTCCCCCATCTGGCAAGGTGGGTAGTTCGCAGCTTGTCGGCCTCGGCTTCTTGCAAATGGCCAAGGCTGCTCAGGTTGAGAAGGCTCTTGGGGTCAGATAGAGAGTTGCCGGCAGAGTTCACCAGCTCTTCCTCTTCTCTGAGCTCCTGGTTGATATCCCGCTCCACCATCTGATGTATATATGCGCTACCTCTTTAGCTGCTGATGCCGTGATGTATGCAATTGTCTAGTGAGAATAAAACGACCAAGTTTCTAATAATAACTATGCAATACAAAACAAGCAACGCTCCCTCTCAGCTCAACGTCACTCTCAACCATTTCCGCCCTCTCATATTCCCTGACATCTCCTCCTGCCACCTGCTCTCACATCATGTACCGTATCATCTACGGTATCTGATAGTAAGGCGCACCTACGCCTGCTGCTGCTGCCTGGTTGTTGCCTGAGGCGGCTGAGGGTGCCTTGCACGTGAGCCGCAGAGTGGGAACTGCGGGGAGCTCTGAAGATATGGGGGCTATCGATGCTGAGATGTGTGAGGATGTATGTGTGGGTGTGTGTAGGATTATGCTTATAGCCATTAGAGCCTTTTGTTCCTCGAGATACTACGTGGGTTATGTGTGTTATCAAGGATCAACTTGGTTCCTCGCCTATGGTGCCTATTTCCCTGGATGGGCCTATTGCATATGCACTGCTGTTGATCACAGTCTTGGTTTGGTAGTGCACAGTGATCAGTTACTTCAAGATGGGGCGTTTGGTCTAGTGGTATGATTCTCGCTTTGGGTGTGAGAGGCCCTGGGTTCAATTCCCAGAACGCCCCCTTCTTTTTTTCATTTTATTTTTTCTATTTCTTTTTATTAGATGTCAGTGACAGTGAGGCCGTCACTGTGTATGTACGAGATGTGCCCAAATAGAATAATTATTTATTTTGTTTTGCTTTTCCATTTTCTACTAACCAGAACACAACACAGTTTACCTAGGTCGTCTACCTATAAGGTCGTCTACCTATAAGGTCGTTTACCTCTAAGGTCGTTTACCTCTAAGGTCGTTTACCTATAAAGTAGTCAGCTATCTAAAGTAGTTAATATATACACATCATCCTGGTTGACCCTATTCTGTCGGGCCTCTGGAATATTCCTAGTGTTGTCTGCCACCATCTGCCCCAGAACGTTATCCCTATTCCCTTTTTGGCTGCTCTTCTGCTTATCTCCTAAGCGGTAAGGTTGCATGCAACCTCTCTTTATGCACGTCATGCCTAAGGCTCTGAAGTGTGGGCTCCCGGCCCGCACTCTGGTCGGGGGGTGGTGAACTTTTCTTTTCTGTGGGAGAGATATAATTTTGGCAGGAGTTGCTCTGTTGTTGTGTTCGATTTTCTGGAGTGAGGGGGTTGAATCAGTTCTATACATCAATCGCCTCAAGGGTGCTGCCACCACATACCACAGTTACTTTCCTCTGCAGGATGACTTCAAAGACTGTGCCCTTGGAATGGGACTATTTCAGAGACCTCATTGGGAGGAACTACCTGGAAGGGTTGTACAGGTCTCCCGAAGCACTTGCTTCTTACAACAAGCAAAAGGAGGAATTGCGGTTTAGGAATATCTCTCTTTCACTCTACGTCATGGCCGTGCAGCTCGGATGGGCCCCAGAGGGCATCTCGCTTTCGGATACCAAGGAGGAGGAAATCACCATCACACCAGCCAGCGAAAAACTTCTGGCACACCAAAACGACATCAAGATACTTCAGAATGATTATCCATACTACTTTGACTCAGACGTTACTCACCTCGTTGTATGGAGCAAAGTGCCGGTGTTGTCGGACCCCAACTCGACAAAGGGCGATATCTCTCCACACACCAGACATATAATACAACGGTATATCGATAAGACATTCGTGGAGTTTTTGGGGGTGCCAAAGGAGGACATTGCATGGTTCCGGAACTGGTCAAGGCTCCAGAGTGTCAAGTCGATCTCACACATCCATGTTGTGGTAAAGGGGCTGACAGAGGCTCAACTCAGCTCGGTACTCCATACCGCTGGGAGACCGTTGGATTACGATAAAGACATAGATCTTCCCAAGATGTAGCAATTGGAAGTGATCTGATTTCCAAAATGTAAAATAGAATAATAATAAGACTTTAGAAAGGTGAAGAACCATAGATAACATTAGAATACCATTTCATCACATACTATATATAGAGGTCCATATTAATGATAACCGACAAAACACCAAACATAAACCAGCCAACCCTACGGGCAACATACAATCACTTTGTTGCAGCAGCATAAGAAGGTGGGACAGCTATCTTTACCTTCTCATCGCCGCCGCCCTCGTAGTGGTATTCCCCGTCCCTAGACCTATTGTAATTCATGGTCTCAGACTGATTGCTCTTATTCCCCTGAAGAGAAGAAATGAGCAAGTGTATTAACCCCTGTCTGCGTTGACGGCGACGGTAACGGCAACGACTAAGTGGTCCAACAACAGGCACTCCCCTGTCCATATACATATCACTATTGTCATACTGCCATCCACACCGGGATCTTCTGCATCCGCACATTATGAGGTTAAGTATAGAATGTAGTAAGTAAAGACTGGATTAACTGACCAGTTCAATTGAGAATATGCTCTACAGACTACAATGGAAAACCTCACTCACATCAAGGAGACACGGCCACCTTTTATAATTAACGATTTCCCCACATCCCTTCAGGCGTTGCAGATACAACCCCACAGCCTTTCATGCGGTGCCTGGATAGAAAGCAATTTCAATCCTGTGCCCATTATGCGCATCCTCATAGCGACTGACTCTCGGAGTAACTTTCACAGCAGTGCTTCCTCAGGTCCAGCATTGCTTCCTCATGCTCAGCAAAGGGTTTCCCCATTAGTCTCGCGGCTCGGCCGTTGAGCTCGGCCGTTGAGCTCAGCCTCGCCAATATACGCACAACGAATGCATGACACCCCGACCCTTCCTCTATGGGTGCAGATGCGGCGAGCAGTGACCCTGCGGCGAAGGATAGGGAGAGCCATTCTGGAAGGGGCGGTCTCGGTATAATTCAGCCCTGGCGTTGGGATGGTGGGTGACTTCATTGCTTTATTTCTTATGGCCTTTTGCTGAAGTACTCCTCATACCTCCATATGGCTGGATCTCGATGGGCATGGTACTGCTTCACAACGGTTCGCAGGACCTGCATGAGGGCTGCATCGTCAAGGCCCAGAGGGGAAACCTGTGAAAAGTAAAAAGCAATACTCGGCCAGGATGCTATCTATCCTCTATATCGAAGGGGGAATATATCGTAGGCGATTATGTTAGTAGGGAAACTCTCAAGATGAGGGGACATACGTGATGGGATCCATCATTGGTGGATGGTTCTCATTCCGCAATACGCTAGCGATATGTAGAGAAATGTAAAAAAAAAAACACATGCTCGTATTTTCTGTATGTAAAAACTATTCATATACTGTGAAGCACTGCCCTTCCAGGTCACACCTTTCTAGATAACACGGCAATGCTCTCCACATGGTGAGTCTGGGGGAAGAAGTCAAATCCCCTAATGCTATCGATCTTGTAGTTGGCACCGTTCTCGGTTTGCGTCAGGAAGTATTGCAAGTCCCGGGCCTGTGAATGCACGTTGCAGGAGATGTAGATCACCTTCACGGGATTGAAGGTAGCCAGCTGTTTCAAGAAGACTTCGTCACACCCCTTTCTAGGTGGGTCCAGAATGATGGAGGTCTGATCATGGGGCAAGTCGATATCGGCAAAGATCTTCTCTGCTTTTCCAGCAATGAATTTGCAGTTATCGACGCCGTTCAGCTCTGCATTTCTCATGGCAAACTTCACGCTATCCTCGCTCACCTCTACACCCACAACTCGCACCACAGACTTCGATGACGTGATGCTGAACAATCCTGAACCGCAGTATGCGTCGATCAAGTAGTTGTCCTTGCTGCTGTCAAGCTGGAGGTTCTCCTGGACATACTCCACCACTAAAGGAAGAATGGAGTTGTTATTTTGGAAGAATTCTCCAGCAGAAAACTCAAATTGAAAGCCGTTTACAAGCTCCCTGACAATCTGTCTAGGGTTTGTCACGCACGTCTTCACTATGATACTTCCGTCACTGCTGGATTCAATCCTTGATACCTCATCGTGGCCAACAGGGGTAGATCCAGCCCCAATTTTCTCTGTTATATCATCCACAGCTGCCACCTTTGTGGAGTTCTCTCTCAACAACACTGTGGCACCCTTCTTGTAGTTCTTGAAGGTTGTCTCAAATCTCTTCCGTTCGTTGGTCATCGCGACATTGAGGATATCTGTACCAATGACACACTCTTCTATGTCCAATGTTGCCCCAAGACTCTTCTCCGGAACTTCTCTCCACTTTGGTCTTCCCTTCATGCCAAATCCAAGATGTGGCCTGACGTCACCACAACCCCTCTTTGGAACGTCAAAATGTGGCGTCAGCTTCGTACGATACCCATACTGCAATGGAGAGGCCATGGTATCGCTGATGGGGGGCAAGAGGTTCTTCTCGCCCAGCTGCCTGGCGAAAAACTTGTATGCATTCTCAATGGTGTTCTTCTTGAGAGCCAGCTGGTCTTTGTAGTCGATGGCTTGGAACTGGCAACCAGAACAGGAACCAAAGTATTTACACTTGATCAGAGAGTTTTCACGGAGATCACTTGGCTTTCTAATGGAGATCAAGTCACTCTCAGCGTATAGTGGATGAGTCTTGAATATCGAGATATCAACAACATCTCCAGGCATACCAAATGGAACCAATACGATTTGCTTTCCTTCTGCCACGTCTGGGTGTGGGATGACGGCTATACCATCACCGTTTGAAGTGTACTTCAGCACTTGCACGTTCTCCACAGTCCTATGGTACTTCTCTCTATAGGCTGGATCGTTTAGGATCTTGCTCATGGGGTTTCTGATGCTATCCTCAGTCAAACCATATTCGACCAACAGCTCTGCAATCTCCAGCTGAAGAACGCCGAGAGGAGAAGTGGGGTCGACATCCTTGTTGAGTTTGTACTTTCTTTTCTTTGCCGACTGTCTCTGCTGTCTGGTAGGGGTTTGGGATGGTGATGGCGACAACGGCCTCTTTACACCTGCAACAGAAGCGTCGGTGGAGGTGGCCGGTGGTGCAGCAGCGTGCTTTAGCTCTTCCTGTGTCATGGCGCGATAGGGCGATGTAGATGCGCTGTAGTACCTGGCTGTGTGTAGAAAGAGACTATTTCCCCGGCTTGATCTTATAAATCCACAAACAGGAGATGTCCTCAATTTAGTGAAAATCAACCTATTCATACGTCCACAACTACCGCAAGACAAAAATGTGTTTCAACGGTTTTACTCCACCGATTATTCTTCCTGCCAACTTTTCAGCCATAGTTAATATTTTTTTCCTGTATTTGGAAGATCACACTACCTCATCACCTCTGCCGCTTATGTTCTCTTAGCGAGGCATCTCTGGGTGGTCGAATGTGAGTACACGCAATGGTAAGCAGTACGTAGGGGAGGTGATAAGGGGAGAAGTGATAAGGGGGGAGGGAGCCTCGAGGCGAGGAAGAGTAAAATGAGAAACCGTATATAAGCTATGAGTGTAGGAGAGTTGTGATACAAGAGTGTGATACGAGAGCTGTGATACGAGAGCGTGATACGAGAGCTGTGATATGCATCGCAATGCAGGCCACAACGATTCCACCAGAGACGGGACTGGAGAGCCCCAATGGGACACTCCAGATGTACGTGCTTACAGGATGGGCTAAGTCGACCATGCTCCAACCAAGGATCAATCAAAAAAAGATTGACGTTGTGAATGACAAAATCAACACAGTTCCCGTCTCAGGCCTTCCTCGTTCCATTACTAGGACAGCTGGACCCACCGCCTGCTTTGATGCGTCGTATGCAGGGCTCGGGTAGCATATGCAGCCGAAAGGAGTAAAGGGTGGGGATGGGAGATAGGAGTAGGCCATAAATAGGGAGAGGCAATCATGGTGATATATTCAATTGAAAAAAATATGCCGGTGTAACTCTTTATTTTGATTGTATTTCAACTCAGTCCCTATTCACAATGTCAGTGATACTATACGACATCCCCAGCTCGTTGGACCCTCCCAATTGGTCATCGAACTCGGCTGCCACGAGGCTAGCACTTAGCTATCTGGAGATCCCTTTCGAAGTGTTGTGGCTGGAGTACCCCAAGATTGCACCCACTATCAAGAAACGTCTAGGAAATCAGATTGAGCCATGGCAGAGCGACCCTCCATACACCATCCCCACTCTGGAGTTCAACAGCAAGGGTGCCATGGGACGCAGCAACATTTTGGAGTTCATCAGGAGTAAGCCTGAGGGTCTGAAATATAACGAGGAAAAGTTTACTGCTTTCTTCAGCGATCCTACAGGGGTGAAGGGAAAGGAATACAAAGCTGCTGAAGACTACTACAACTTTGTGTTGATGGATAACGAGCTCGCTGCTCCTCTCATGGGCCAGGCAGAGGCGTATGCCACCAAAGACCCAACTGACCCAGAGTATTTCCAGAGGACCAAGTTAGAGCGTTATGGAGTTGACTGCAGAGCCGTACTTAGGGATGACAGCACACTTTCAAAATGGGAACGAGATGTGGTGGAGGAGTTCATCACGTTCAAGGAATTCCGCAAGTTTGCTGTGGGGCAAGGCGTTGGTGACGAGTTCAAAAGTGGCAAGTTCTTCTTTGGAGACGAGATCACAGCTGCTGACTTCACCATTGCCGGGTATGTTTGGTGGCTGGATCAGGGGTTCAAGGGAGGGCTGAAGGAGTTTGCTTACAAGGACAAATGGCTACAAGAGTGGTACGAGAACGTTGTTGAGAAGTATATGAAGTAGGCGATGTATTGCATTTCACAGCATCAAGTACCATGTATAGTTGACTGGCCAGAAGTAACTCCAAAAACCCAATAATATACAGTTATATGCAGATGCGAGATTGCTCTCGCACGCTCCAAAACTCACATGATAGAACAGCATGCCCTGGAAGATTCTTCACCCTCTTTAGAATCGTTCAAATAGTATTTCTTGCGCTGAGCAGCAGAAGAACTGGTCTTGGCTGGTTCCTTGGCCTGTCTGCTCTTAACGGCAACCGTTATCACCACGTCAAATATCTCCTCCACGTTGGACATGGTCTTTGCAGACACCTCCATGAAGGCAATTGCACCGATCTGCGTGGCCATACGGAAACCTTCAGTGGAATCCACGAGGTTTCCCTTCTCCTGCTCATACCTCAGGTCCGACTTTTGCCCCACTAACACGATGGGTACCTGTTCACCACAGAAATGTCTCACCTCTGGAACCCAAAGTTGCAGGACGTTTTCCAATGACGTCTGGCTTCCAATGGAATAACATACGATAATAACATCCGTGTCGACATATGAAAGCGGTCTCAGCCTGTCGTATTCTTCTTGACCGGCAGTATCCCATAAGGAGACGCTGTGCACTTCGTCATGGGGGCCCTCTACCTGGGCCACGGTGTTTTCAAAGACTGTAGGTTCGTAGTACTCAGGGAACTCGCCATTTGTATAGCTGGAAAACAGAGCCGTTTTACCACACGCGCCATCTCCTACAATGACAACCTTGAGATTCTGGTTGGTCTTTTTCACTGACCTGTCTCGGATCATGCTATAGTGGGAGATGTCAAACGGAGGAATTAGCGACCGAGCTCTATACTGCACCGTCTCCGATCTGCGGGGCGACTGGGAGATGCCATACGGGTTATCACTGTGGGTATTGTAGGGGTTGTCAATGGCGGAGTCCCCAAAGGTGGTGTCGCTGTGGGCATTCTCCTGCGTATTGTAGAGCTGTTCCTGTTGCTGGTAGTAAGATCTGCGGGCCTCATCTCTTTTCTGGTAGAATGTCTGAAGGTTGAGGGCCTGGGTGTAGGGGTTGTCTGGATCATCCACCTCCATGTGGAGGCTTTTTGTGGGTGACGAGTTGTAGTAGGGTCTATTTAGACCACCACTGTTTCTTGGGGTGGATGGTGAGAGCATGGCGGGTGTGCTACGGTGTTGTAAGCCAAACAAAAATTAATAATAACAATACCAACGGGCAACCACTCACAGTGCAATCATTTATAGAGCAATCGTTTATAGGGTGCCACTTCGGCTAGATATCTCCAATATGTGACATATTTCATCTCACATACCCCATCACAGATCAATCACTTCAGCCAAAGGTAAACAAACACAATTGTCCCGTGCACGCCAGACGCATGCCACTGCATAGACGGAAGGCAGAGATTAATAGGAAGCAGCAGAGGAAGCAGCAGAGGTGGGCAACGTCATTAAAGGGGTTGTTCCCAGCACGAGAAGCACTTGAAATGGCTGTCTTGCCTTGTAGTAGGCGTTACCGGTGATCAGGGCTGCTGATAGCGCTGGTTCACTGTTTTGTTTAGCCGTACTAGAGCCATCTGCTAGGCCCTGAGATGATATGCAAGCCCTCTATAGTGTGCATGCAGGCCGAGAAATTATATACAACGATATGGCGAACTCTCAAGACTCTCCACCACCATCGTATATTTGCGATTTGGGTGAGCAAACTGTCAAACACTTCAGAATTCCTTGTCATAGTTTCATAAATAAATCTATGTACGATTTTCTACGTTTCTACGTTTACGACTTTCTATGACTTTCTATGACTGTCTACTTCCCTCTGTCTCCATCTATTTCCCTCCACCTCTCCACCTCTCCACCTCTCCACCTCTCCACCTCCATCCTCTTATTGACTCCATTTATTATTCTCAGTCATTTTAATCCCCATAATTTTAGTCACCCTAATCCGTGCTTCCCACAAGAAACCTACTGCCACCGCTGTAGCCGATGACCCTTATCATTTTCGGCTGCTCTGCTTCCTGCAATCTGTAGGGCCCTTTGGCTCCCCACCATCAGCAGAAACGCTGGCTGAATAAAAGCGTGCGCCTGCTTCTTTTCGGCACGTAGTGCATGGAGCACAACACGATGCGCAGCGGAATCAAAGACACTTGGGTGGACCCAATGGGATATCATGGGCTCAAGTGCTCGGGGTTTAACGGTTGATTAGATCCTTCAGCAGAAGTTGAGCACATTGGACACGTTGCGGTGTGGTATATCAACTGTTGGTTCTCATTGTCCATATACGTAGGTGCTGACGAAAGCAGGGGAAGACGTCTGTCTCCATGTGGACGGCATAAACATCAACAGCAGCATCAACAGTAAGGGTGCATATCCCAAGCGCGTATTTTAGCTAAACACCCTCATTGGCCTCACACAGGATACTAATCCCTCCATTCTCTTCCATTCATCACAAAAACACACGCATAACAATGACATACAAAGCGAGCTCGTTGCTGGAAACTGCAACGGTGCCAATGACGCTCTCCTCAGCCGTGGAGTTTACAGGCTCTCAGGCAAAAGAACACACTCATGACATAATAGAAAACACCACAGAGCCCGCTGCTGGACTACAGGAACAGGACTTTTACAAGACCTCCCTCTCACCCTTGAGGTACAAGCTGAGGGGTTATCTGCTGCCGTGGGTGGTGAAGGAGACTCCTATATTGGCCAAGATTCAGAAGAGGGTCAGATCGCCCACTGCAGATGCCTATTTTGCCTGGACTGCGAACTTGGCAAGCCACACGTTCTACATCATCATGCTGCCTGTGCCGTTTTGGATCGGTTCCATAAATGTTGCAAGAGACTTGGTGTTTGTGCTGGGCTTGGGTATCTACTTCACCGGCTTGCTCAAGGACTATATGTGCTTACCCAGGCCCGGGTCCCCACCCGTGCATCGTATAACCATGTCCTCGTATACCACGCAGGAGTACGGTTTCCCCTCCAGTCACTCAGCCAACGCCACGGGTGTCACCTTGGTGATTCTGCAGTATATCTGGAAGATTCGCGACTCTCAGCCGCAGATCGTGACTGCCATCGCAACCACGCTGCTGTTCCTTTACTACACCTCTGTCGTTCTAGGAAGAGTTTACTGTGGCATGCACGGATTCTTGGACGTGATCTTTGGATCCCTAATAGGCATTGCGTTATTTACAGCCCGTTCGATGTTTGCCGAGGTATGGGATTCCAGCGTCTACTCTGGCTCGTGGTTGGTACCGCCTGTAATTGTATTTGGCTATTATGCCATGATATACTTCCACCCGGTGCCCACTGACGCTTGTCCCTGTTTTGACGACAGTATTGCGTTCATTGGGGTGCTACTGGGATTGGAACTCGGCCATTGGGCCCTCGCTGCCTCTTCTTATGCCACTGCTGGCCCGGACCCTGCTTTGATACCTTTCAACTACGAGCAACTGGGACTGATTGGCACTGTTTTGCGGGTATGTGTGGGAGTGGCAAGTGTTATTGTCTGGAAGACCGTCTCAAAACCAATCCTGCTGAAGGCTATTGGTCCAGTTCATAGATTGATCTTTGGTCCTCCTTCCCGCAATGGGCAACATTTTGCACCACATGCAAAGGACGTTGGCCTCCAGGTAGAAGATGCAAGGACGCGCTCCCCATCTGCTGATGTAGAGAGCAAGATCATGGAGAGGAAGAAACCCAGACAGGTCAAACAGTCCACAAGTGATGTTCAAGAGCCCGCGATGTGCGACGCCTTCAAGGACCGCCACGGATTGGATATCATAGTGAGATTGATTGTGTATGCAGGTGTTTCTGTTGTGGTGGTGTGGAGTTTTACGATTATGGATTTCTTGGGTCTCACTTGTGAGCAACAACACTCGGGACACCGGTGAATAGGATCAAGTATGTATTTATAATAGATGATGGATGTATCAAGGACTACTCCAGAAAGAGAAAGAGGTGAATAACCAAAGAGGGTGGCGGTTCTACTACAAACCGTCCAGTACGTTAAATCACAGCACCCTCTACAGTATCCGCATTGCATTCCTTACAAACTTATATCTATCATGCTGTCCTATATTATAATATCTTATAATATATTATATTATATTAGTGTACTCCGAGTGGTAGTGTACCACCCAAATGTCCCCGCACCTTTTAGATTTTCTTGCACCTCCGAAAAGTACGTGTGTCCCTCAAGAGAAGCATGGATTTTCGCAGTCACAAACTGGACGAAAAAGGCAACTCGTGCACACACGACTGGAATTTTCCAACCTGCCATACAAACGCTGCCACCATACAATGCCCTACCGTACACTACGTTGTGTGCGCATTTTGTCAGTGTGTGTGTCTGCCGCGACAAATTCTCAGAGTGTTCCATAGTGTCTGGTGTTGCTAGTGAGCCCTCTCTCTCTCTTACACACTCTCTGTCTCTGGCACTTTACTCTCCAAATGGTGGATGGTGTTGAAAAAAAACAGATATATATGGAAACGTCTCCAAAAGAGTATAGCTCGTGTATCTTGTACTACAGACAAATTATATCAAAATGGAAAACGACAAGGGCCAGCTCGTAAGTAGATTATCATTTTGAATGGAAGAGGTGCGGAGCCAAAGAGCACGAACAGCAGCATTTAAACTGGGCTTGATCGACACAGAGGGACTGAAGTCATGATTGGAGGAGACAACATGAATCGTAGGGTCAGATTTGGTGGATAACAGGAGTTTTGGGGAGGTATATGAGCTCCTCGTGTTCTATATTCAGAATGTCAAATAGGGCGCACGAAAGAGACGCCAGCATGAGCAAGAGAGAAGAGTACAACCCACAGCCTGATGACAACACACAGATTGAAAACTGAATGTGCAAACTCTTTTCCAGACCCGCTAGAACAGCCCGTCTCATCATATTTTTGATCCCACCAGTTTGAACTGCACAGCTGAGTGTTATAATGCTGTACCTTCCGTCATATCTATAATTGTTGTGGAAACGCATGCTAACGATTACTCTCTAGGTTGAACTTTACGTGCCACGTAAGTGTTCTGCTACCAACAGAATCATCAAGGCTAAGGACCACTCGTCTGTGCAGATCAACATTGCCAACGTTGACGAGAATGGCCATGCTATCCCAGGCTCCAAGATCACCTACGCTCTTTGCGGTTACATCAGAGGTAGAGGTGAGGCTGATGACTCCCTTAACAGACTCGCCCAGCAGGACGGTTTGTTGAAGAACGTCTGGTCTTACTCCCGTTAAGTGTATGTTGTGTGAGAAGGTGGAAAAAGGTTGTTTTTTAAGAAGAGGTTTTACTGGTTTTTATTTGGGCATCCATGCTTCTTAAATACTCCTAATGTATACATAAAAGATTATTTCGTTCCTGTAGTGATATTCTGTGGATACTCAGGGTAAATGTGAGATATCCCCTCCCTCTGGCCCCTCGGGGCACCCAAGCATGCTTATTTATTTACATACGAGCTATATCTTTCCTAAAAACACCTGCTAGGGACAAGGTGGCTCGAAACCTAACTATACCTGTATTTTATCCGATAGAGGTGCAATGAGCATATGAGCATGTAGCATAAGGCCATTCTGTATGAGGAGGCTCTGTATAAGATGCTCTCATAAATGCATGCCCTGATAAGTCTTGGCCCCGGTGAGTAGGCTGCGTTAAGTCTCCCAGAGTTTCCAACCTCTGGCCAGAGCACTTTGATATTTCATACTAGATCTTCCAATAGCCGATGGTTTTCCAATATCAGATACTTAAGTTCCTTTCAGCTATTAAAGCTGTTCGCTCCCTTCTCTCACCAGTCAGCACATTAAGATGCCAACGCCTTAATATGCCAACACCTTAATATATGCAATGCCTAAAGCGGTAGGGTTATCAGCCCAGTATCTAAGCATCATGCGTTCAATGGGAGAGAGCAATCAGATAGCACACCAAGCATTCTCCCTCTCAGCGCACAAAATCAGTGATTAAAACATACTGGACGGCCAATTAGATCGCTCTAATTATCATGATATAATTTTCATTCAAACCTGTCATACAAACATTGGCGCGGATCAAGCACCCTTTTCCTAGCTCGATCTCTTGCTGTCCCCTTCCCTCTCCCCCCACCGCAGGCAGACAGACAGGCAGGCACCTGCAAAAGGCGTACAGGTTTCTTTTACCCCTTTGACATCCGGGTAATCGCTGCATCGAGTTTTTTTCCACCCTTTGTCGATTGCCTAAAATTTTTTATTCACTACTTCAGTACACGTTATCAGGGATAGTCATTCCTAACCAGTCCATAACCGTACAAACATCCAAAATGGCTTCCGACGGTATTACCGAGATCGACTCGAACCTTATCGAGACCAACTACGACAATGTCGTCTACTCGTTCGACGACCTTAACCTTAAGCCTGCTATCCTGAGAGGTAAGTGAAAAAACACATGGAATACAAAATATGCTGCTGATCTGGCCAAGGATGGCGCTGCGGAGATGTAGCAATTGAGCAAAAGGAAAGACGTTGCATTTCACGGCATTTCTCAGTCGTGTTTGATTGATGAAATGTCTTCAAACTGTGGATCAATAGGCAATAAGGGAGATGGTTCTGGAATCAGCCCCTCTGGTTTGCACCCGCGTTTGTCCATTCAGACATTTTGTAAAGGCAAAAAAAAAAAAAAAGAGACAGCCCATATATTGAAAGTAATACTAACATCTGATAGGTATTTTCGGTTACGGTTACGAAGCCCCATCTGCTATTCAGCAGCGTGCTATTCTCCCAATCACCGAGGGTCGTGATGTCCTTGCCCAGGCTCAGTCTGGTACCGGTAAGACTGCCACCTTCACCATCTCTGCTTTGCAGAGAATCGATGAGAACGAGAAGGCCACCCAGGCCCTTATCCTCGTTCCAACCAGAGAGTTGGCCCTTCAGATCCAGAAGGTTGTCCTCGCCATTGGTCTCCACTTGAACGTGACTGTCCACGCCTCCATCGGTGGTACTGCTACCAAGGATGACGCTGATGCCTTCCGTTCCGGTGTCCAGATCGTTGTCGGTACCCCAGGTAGAGTTCTCGACATGATCGAGAGAGGTGCCTTCAGAACCGACAAGATCAAGATGTTCATCATGGACGAGGCCGATGAGATGCTCTCCTCTGCTTTCAAGGAGCAGATCTACAACATCTTCCGTTTGCTCCCAGAGACCACCCAGGTTGTGCTCCTCTCCGCCACCATGCCACAGGATGTGCTCGAGGTGACCACCAAGTTCATGCGTAACCCAGTGAGAATCCTCGTCAAGAAGGATGAGCTCACCCTTGAGGGTATCAAGCAGTTCTACGTCAACGTTGACGAGGAGAGATACAAGTTTGACTGTTTGTGTGACCTCTACGACTCCATCTCCGTTACACAGGCTGTTATCTTCTGCAACACCAGAAGAAAGGTTGAGTTCCTCACCCAGCAGCTCACTGAGAACAACTTCACCGTGTCTGCCATCCACTCCGAGCTCACCCAGCAGGAGAGAGACACCATCATGTCTGAGTTCAGAACCGGTTCCTCTAGAATCTTGATTGCTACTGACCTTTTGGCCAGAGGTATCGATGTCCAGCAGGTCTCCCTCGTTATCAACTACGACCTCCCATCCAACAAGGAGAACTACATTCACAGAATCGGTAGAGGTGGTCGTTTCGGTAGAAAGGGTGTTGCTATAAATTTCGTCACCCAGGAGGACGTTGGAATGATGCGTGAGATTGAGAGATTCTACTCCACACAGATCGTTGAGATGCCAGCCTCCATCGGTGACATGTTCGACTAAGCGGTTGGAAGTTGCATATATACATATCTAATGGGAAGAAGAGACAGAGTCTGCGCGGTTGCCGGGCCTCTCCGGGCACTGGCCTGGTATGGCCCTGGTATGGCTTGCTTTTTCTAGGCCTTTCTCCAGCTCTCTGCAAATGCTGGGGTTGTGATTTTTTTTATAGTCAAACAAAAAATATATGAGCTAAATTGAGTCACTCGCATGTAGGAGTGTGTGTTTATATTCATGATGTTGATATATTTCTGTCCATTCACCACTCGTATAACTGAGCGGTGCATGTATGCGTATATACAATGGAACACAGCATCTTCTAAAGGTTTTCTTTTTTCTCTCTCTCTGTCTTTCTCTATTCTAATGCTATGTCCATTCATGCCTTCTCTTCGATCCTCTTTTCCCGCTCTTTCTTTTCATCCAGCGCTTTCTCCACCTTCTCAAGCTGGTCCTGCTTCTCCTGTTGAGGGGTCTTTTGCCCCTCTTCGGTAGGAGGAGACTCCAAGACCTTGCCATTGTCAGTTTCGTCCTCCTCGTAATCGCTCAGCTTGATATCGTCCTTCACCTGCTCCATTGCACCGTCCTTGAGAGACTTGTTCTGCGCCTCTTCCTCCTTGATGAGCACATCCTGTTCCTTGAGGATGTTGAGCTTAAGCTTTCTGTCGTCGCTGTTGAGCTCCAGCTTGGTGACGTTGTACACCTCGTCTGGAATGGAGGATAGCACAGCCAAGAGTGCATCGTAGTAACTCTCCATGTCATCTGCATGCTCCCCATAGGTGAATGTGGAACTCAAGATCAGCAATGTGGAGGGGATCTTTTGGCGCAGCCTCAGGTCCAGCCAGATCTTCAAGTCATCTCTGAGCCTTGCTGGTGAAGCACCTTGGGTCTTGATACCTCTGGAGGCACATGCACTCTGCAGCTCTTGGATTGAGAGACTCTCGACGCCCTCGTAGTCGATGGCCTTGTCGTCCTTGATGATCTGTAACAGCTTGTATCTGATCTGGTATCTGAGCATCTCGTCCGTACCAAATGGTCTCAGGTTCATGTACCTTGCCATGGCCACGAGCTGGGGACGCGAAAGGTTATCGAGCACCTGGTCGTTCTTGAAGTACCTGGCAATCCGGGTCAACTCGTCCAGGCTGGGCTTATCGGTGGCATCCTGAATCTTGCTGAAGAAGCTCACAAAGTCCTTCTTGGCCTCTTCAGAAGCATTCTTGGGCAAGTTGAGGCCGCTCTCTTGTACGGTCTTTTGGATGAACTCCGAGGTTGCCTTTCTGGTCTCGATCAGAGAGTTACGCTTCTTCTTCTTCTCTGCAGAAGACTCATAGGTGGAGGGCAGCAGGTTGGGGAACAGCCTCAGTGCCACAGGTAGCAGAAGTTCTGCAAAGGGAACTATCACAAACATCGAGAAGGGAATGAGTCTGATGAGGTCCTGGATGGTTCTGGTCAACTGGCTCGTTTCTCTCCGCGTGAGTTCATACCCTGCAACCATCTTCAGCAACAGCTTGCTCGACACCTTGATCTCATATCCAAGCAGCTTCGTTCCATCCCAATAGTGTTGCACCTCGTGTTTTATCCTGTCCCAGAGGGGCTGCTTCTGTGTCGAAGCAGCGGGTGCTGCTGGTTCGGCTGAAGTGCTCTTGACAGCTGTCTCTACCGGGCGGGCCACCGCCTTCTCAGCTGTGTTTGCCGATGGTGTCTTTGCAGGTTTGGGCACCTGCGTTGAATTTGCTCTGGTTGAAGTGGCACTGAAAGCGGCACGGCCTGCCAATGGAACATACACAGCCGGTTTGGCTACTATGCAGCCAGCACCTATCAACCTCACTGTGTGCAGGCAATTCACGCCGCCACGTACCCTTGACGATAGCATGAGCATCTGGAACCTGGAATTGATAAGTGGTGGTGTGGTGGTGATAAGGTGGGAAATCCGTAGATCTATGTAATTATCTGGTGTTTTCCAGCCTCATCCAAAGTGCTCACCCTCTGAATGGTTTTGCCCGTCCTTCCGCTCTCTGTTCAACCACTATGACAGCCAGCCAACCCATCGGGATTATGTATACACATCTCGCCGAGGGCTGGGGAAGGTTGTGTGAAGCCCAAATAGGACAGCACTCCCCGATTTTTCAGTCTTTCCTGGGTAGTGCACATTATGGGTAGTGCACACTCTACAGCTACTACGGTGGCAGGCGGGTGGAAGGAGCCCAAGGTGTGCGGGACATTAAGAGGCGAGCCGTTGGCCGTCGTTGGGAGGTTTATGCGCCGGGTGCACTTCCGTGCTTGCACCACATTGGAGGGCAATGGCAGCGGAAACCATCACCGTAGGGGTCCTATATTGTCGTCGTTTTTTTCGCTGGCAGTTTGACTGCGTCAAGGGCTCTCAGGGTGCAGATCGAGCGCACTCACCGGGCTTGGAGGTCAGGGTGCAGCCCCAGTTTGGCCTGAGCAGAGCTGTATACTGCCAGGCATTGGCAGCCCCATATTTCTAGCAGCCCCATATTTCTGGCAGCCCCACATTTCTACCCTTTGCGGTAGTTACGGATGGAGATAGCAACGTGAGGGCTTGCAACTACATGCTGTGGGTACTAATAGGAGGGGGGAGGATCGGTCCGTCGGCAATTGCAGGCAGGACGCGGCACCCTCTGGAGCAGGACGCATACCAGGCGTTATTCGATTGACCCGAGAGAGCTTGAAGCACCAGGGGGAAGTGCAGTTGGATATTGATTCAAATGGACAGGACATGAGCAGGTGTGGGAAGATTTGCCCGATTCAAGTGAAGGTGAAGAATAATTGTCTTTATTGACAAACAACAACCCACATACACACACACACACGTACACGCACAGCCGAGAAGAGAAAGAAGGAGAGGGAGCTCCTTCGTGATGATGATGGCCTCGGTAACCTCTGCTGAATCGGCACCTCTCTTCATTGCACAGTCGAGGGGTGTTTTGAGCGATGAAGGTATTCTCATAACCAGGCAGGCATTGCCTTACGATGGTGGTGCCCCTTCGGCCTCATGTCTGGCGTGTTTTGACGGGGCTTCAGCAAAGCCTGTGGGGCATCCCCAGAACGTGATCCCGTACAGTAACATCGTTTGGGTGGAACCTCATTCGGAACAGATCGTGGAGGTGACGTATGCGGCGCCAGTGGGGAAATCCTTGGAGCCAAGAAGCATCACGATGGAAATAGACGATCCAACTAGCCCGAACAACAATAACACTACTAGTGATGGCTCAACAACACAGAAACTCTGCGAAAAGATACTGGCAAGGGCATACCTGGACTCCGCTCGGCAAAGATCGGTGCTCGTCTTGGTCAACCCATACGGTGGACAAGGACAAGCTTGGAAGCTATACCAGGAGAGCTGCAGGCCGCTGTTGGAGGCTGCAAGGTACAAGATCGAGGCCCAGAAGACCACTTACCACGGTCATGCGACAGACATAGCCAAGGAGATGGACATCACAAAATACGACATGGTGGTATGTGCGTCCGGAGATGGCATACCCTTTGAGGTTATCAATGGGCTCTATAGAAGGCCCGACCGAGTGGCTGCTTTCAACAGGCTGATCATCACCCAGTTGCCGTGTGGCTCCGGTAACGCCATGTCGATATCGTGTCATGGCACTCCCGACCCTTCAAGAGCCACGCTCTCTCTGATCAAGTCTCCCACCAGGAGGTCTGACTTGATGGCTGTAACTCAAGAGGTGCCACAGAATGATGGTAGCCACGGTGTTTCAACCCATCTCTCATTCCTCTCGCAGACCTACGGTGTCATAGCAGAGGCAGACATAGGTACACAAGCCATCCGGTGGATCGGAGATGCCAGGTTTGGCTTGGGCGTAGCGCTCAAGACTTTGCAAGGAGCCAAGTTCCCATGCGAGTTGTACGTGAAGTACGCTGCTAAGGACAAGGAGAGCCTCTCTGTACACTACCAACAGCATAGGAATGATGTTGCACAATCAGATGTGAAGCAGCTCGACAATCTGACAGATGATTCGTTCAAGATACACGTACAAGACTTCTCACAGCATGTTCCGGACGACTGGGAAGAGTTGGATAGAGGCTGCTGCCGGAATCTCGCCATCTTCTATGTGGGGAAGATGCCTTACATAGCCAATGAGACAAACTTCTTCCCAGCCGCATTGCCTTTGGACGGCACAATGGACATGGTGGTGACGGACTCGAGAACCAGTCTATGGAAGACTGCAGATGCATTGCTAGGCCTCGACAAGGGTCTTCACGTATGGAGTGACGAGGTCCACCACTCAAAGATTCTGGCCTACAGATTGATCCCAAGGGGTAAGAAGAGCTACATCTCTGTTGATGGTGAATCGTTTCCATTTGTTCCCACCCAGGCACAGGTTTTGCCAAGGATCTTGAAGACTATTCTCTACAACGGCACATTTTCGGAAACGGGCTTTTCCGATAGGATATAGGTGTGCAGCAACGTCAACTTCAACGTCAATGTTTAGTTATATTCTTAAAGCTCATAGCAGAAGATCTTTACCAAATGAATAATAAATTCGAAACATACAAATCCGATGTACATCGCCTGAAAAATCTTGAAATGTTAAGGTAGCAGGAATATGTAATGGTCGTAGACCCATAGAGCCGTGAGGCTGTTGAATGTCAAACTGCTCATCAGTCACTTTGATCCGTTTCGCCCGCTAGCCCTCTCTCTCTTACAGCAACTTGGTGATCTTTCCGATGGCAATGGTCTGGCCCTGGTCTCTGAGGGTGAATCTACCCAGCTGTGGGTAGTCCTCGTAGGTCTCGACACAGACGGGGTCATTGGTCTCGAGCACAGCAATGATCTTCATTCCCTTCTTGGCAAATGCAGGTGGCTTCTTGGACTTGTGGTTGGTTCCCTTCTCGAGCTTGTGGAGCAGCTTGGCAAAGGTCACCTCCTCGATGGCGGTGTGCACGTGCATAACACAGGAGAAACCGGTGGAGAGGATGGACTTGAGCTCGACAATGGCGATCTGTGCCTCGAAACGCGTCACGGTCTTGACAGGGTACTGTGGGGAGGTGAGGACGAACCCGTTGGAGAGGTCCTCCTCCTCAACACCCTTGAGCTTGAGCCGCACCTGCTCTCCGCTGAAGGCAGAGTCTGCCTCGGCCTCGGTCTCATTGTAGATCGTGAGCACCTCAACGGTGGTCTTGTTGGGCATGAGCAGCAAGCTCTGGCCCTTCTTGACGTGGCCCGACTCGATCTTACCCTCGATGATGGTACCCATGTCCTTCATCTTGCCACTGATTGGCAGCATGAAGGGCCCGTTCACCTTTCTGTTGACGGTCTCCATACCGTCGAGGAACTCCAAGAGGGATGGGCCCTCAAACCATGGGCACTCCGCCTTTGGAACTCTCTCCTTCAAACCGGCTCCGGTGTATCCGGACACTGGCATGAATAGCACATCTGACTTGTTGTAGCCGATACCCTTGAGGTAGGCGCCAAGCTTGGTAGTACACTCGTCGTATCTCTCCTTACTCCACTGCACGGTGGTGTCGTCCATCTTGTTCACAACGACAACGAGCTTGTTGACACCCTGTGTCTTGGCAAGGAGGGCATGCTCTCTGGTCTGGCCACCTTTCTCGAAACCTGTCTCGTACTCACCCTTACGGGCACTGATGACCAAAATACCAACATCGGCCTGACTGGCACCACCAATCATCTCAGACACGTACATCTTGTGTCCCGGAGCATCGAGAATGGTGTATCTACGCTTCTCGGTCTCAAAGTAGGCCTTACCAACCTCAATGGTCTTACCATCGGCTCTTTCCTCCTTGTTGGTGTCCATGACCCACGACAAATACCATCCCTGTCTTCCGGCATCCTTGGCCTCTCTCTCGTACTTGTCAACGGTACGCTTGTCGACGGCACCGGTCAGGTAGAGCAGGTTACCACCCATAGTAGATTTACCGGCATCGACGTGGCCCATGAAGATGATCGACACGTGGTCCTTACCTCCAAACATATCGTTGACAACGCTCTCATCAATCTCCTCCTCCTGCTCCTTGGCAAGTGCAGTAGCGCTGCTGACATTAGAGGTGGTGGAATCGTCTCGCTTGAGAGCAGGAGATGGGCTTGGGGTTGGTCCCTTGGAGGCTGCCTTTACGGCCTCCTTGGCAGGAGTTGGGACGGGGGCAACAACAGGTGCTGAAACTTCCGGAGCTGGAGATGCGGCTGGCACTGGAGCGGTAGCTGGAGTGGCGGCCTTCACAGGCTTGGCAGCCTTGGTGTCAACAACAGCTGGCTTTGCGGCTTCCTCCTCTTTCTTTGGGGTAGCAGCGGCAGCACCACCAATCTTTATGCCAGAAGAGGCATCGAGCTTCAAGGTACGCTTGATTGGCTTGTTCAGGCTGTTAAGGTTGGCCTGCTTCTGTTTGTTGTAGTCTTCCAAAGACATGGTCTTTGGCTCGTTGCTTGGAGCATTGTAGGTGTCGTTGTTATAGGCGTTGTTGCCATAGGAGTTGTAGTTGTTGTATTGGTTGTTGTAGTTGTTTCTGTTGTCGTAGTTGTTACGGTAACCGCCCCTTCCACCATTGTTGTTATTATACTGGTTGTATTGGTTGTTGTACTGGTTGTTGTACTGGTTGTTGTTGTACTGCTGCTGCTGTTGAGGTTGCTGGCCATACTGGCTGTAGCCGCCCTGCTGGCCATACTGGCCATATCCTTGCTGCTGACCGTACTGGCCATAGGTCTGGGCAGGGTTGAAGGGCTGTGCTCCGGCATTTGGAGTGAAGGAAGACACCTTGTTGGGGTTAAATCTCTGCTGCTGTGGCTGCTCGCCCAGGTTGGCGTTCTGCAGGTCGTTGCTCAGATCATTGGGGGTGTACTGGTTGCCCGACATCTTTTGGTTGTGTGGATACGAACGATGATGAAGGTCACGCGGGTATGTTCGACGGCTAATTCTGAACCGTTTTTCGTTGTTACTCAATGCTCAACAACCTCGTGGATCTGTTTTTTAACAGCCAATACCTTCCTTGCTCAATGCCAGAATGTCTTTGCCTTGGAAAATCCTCCGCGTAGGAAACCTTCGATTCCACACACTGCAAATGGGCCCAGCGTAAGCGTGCGCGCCCATACAAAAAATTTTCGACTCTGGAAATTGGTGCGCGCACTAGCTGCATGCCCTTGCCTATCTGGCAGCTGTTTGCCATTGCCTTTGCTAGTTATCTAAGGGTTGGCCCTAAGGTTATGCCTGAGAGTTTTTCTGTAAGGGTTATGTCCCTAAGGGTTATGTCTGTAAGAGGTTGGCCTAAGGTTATACAGTATATGGATAGTACGGTATATGGATAGTACAGTTTATGGACTGTACAGTTTATGGTCAGTAAGGTTACTATGGCCAGTAAGGTTACTCTATGGCCAGTAAGGTTACTATGGCCAGTACAAGCAGAGTATGATATCTAGACCAATTTAGTATCTGCTACATATTTTAAGTTGCTACTTGGTTACAATTGATTCTGCTGAATCAATAACCTTCACTATTCTTGACTGTTCTTCACTGCCCTTCTGCCTTCTGCCTTCTGCCTTCTGCCTTCTGCCTTCTGCCTTTCACTCTACTAACCGTGTACGCCTGCGCCTTGCATTTCTCTACGCACCAGCTGCCTGCACTGTAGTGTGTGCGTCCTGATGCCTTAACTATGTGCGTCTTGTCCTTAACTATGTACGTCTTACATGGTTGCCCCCCACGGAGTGTCGCATTAGGCAGGGAAGGGCAGATCATACATGAGATGAGATAGAATAGTTAACCATAATCTGAATGGGCTGTTGTAGCATTGTGAAGGTTAAGCAATTGAGCTACGTGAATTCAGTGACATTATTCGTACAAATCGGTGTTCATCACAAAATAAAGCTCATCCACAAACATCGTTACATATCCACAGTGCATCCACAGTGTGTATCCACACTAGACACTTCCACACCCAAATACCAACCAGTACTCAACACCAAACTGTGTCTCGTTTTACGATGCGTAATCATCTATAGTTTGCACTTCATAATCATATTTTCACATGACACCTCCATATTCTCCCATATCTGCTGCAAGCAGGATGCCTGGAGCATGGAGCTTACCACCACCACCCTCCCAGCGAGATAGCAACGTTGGGCATTATGAGGAGAGAATGATACACATGAACAACACAAAGGTACGAAAACTGCGACAGAAGTCGCTACAGGGACATTTCTTAGCACAGCTGCACGTGTTTATTCTTTTGGAGTTGTTGGTGTCGTACAATTATGATCGCTCCTTTCTAAAGCTGGCCGTACGAGCTGTGCTCCAGTTCGTGCTAGCCAACATGGACAACGACACTCTGGACAATTGGGCATACTTCTCGTTGGTTGTAGCTGCATCCAATGGGGATGAGAATGGTGTCGCTACAAACACAAGCCCGCAAGGTGGAGGGTCCAACATAAGCACGGTTGGGGGGTTCCCGCAGCAGCCAGCCGCTTCCACTAATAATATCAATCAGAACAGCAACAACAACAGTACACCAGAGACATTGACTGAGCAGCGAAGAAAGCAGATCCAAATGTTCAAAACAAGCATCCTCACAGAGATTTTCATATTCAACATTGCATGTTTGCTTGACCATGCCTTCAGAGCGGATGCGGTACCGTTGCTCAGGCCACCAACGGGCGGTGATCCGTACGGTGTTCTTGGTGCAAGTGTGGCCTCCGTGCCGAAACTTGACACGGCGTGGTTTGATCATCTCATGACAAAAGTGTGTGAGTTTGCCGTTGCCGGGCTGAAATTCATCCGAGAGTACCTCAACTGCAATTCCTCCAACTCTGTGTATTATCACCAGAACGGCTACTATATGCATGGAGACATGTTGATCTCGTTGGTTGGTGAGCTGCCCCTAGCGCATAGAAGCTTTATGTATTTCTTGGATGTGAGTGTGTGTTTACTGCAACTACTGTTTTTCCGTGCTCAGTTCAGCAACAAGTTGAACTGTTCGACGGCTAATGCCACCAGTGGGGATTCACCGAGGCCCATCGCAGTGTATGTAGATGATTACTCCAACGAGACCCATCCTCTGCTCGATGGCGAGAGCTTTCGTTATGGCGGAGATGGAACTAATGCAGACAGCAGCTATCAAGATGATGACGAGGATGGATATCAGGAAGCCATCGATGTTGTGCAGGTTGATATGTTTCCTCGGTTTACGAAGGAGGGCTTTTTCCGGTTCCTATATGGTGAGGTGAGGGTTGGGGGATCCTCGCAAGGCGAGCGATTGGGAGAAGGACGGTCGATGGCGTAGAATGCCCCATGATCCTGTGTATTTATTTAGTTCTCACGAAAGTATATGCCTGGTGTGAATTAATACATAACTACACCTTAATATATGCACCACGGTTACTCTGTGGAGCGCAGGCGTTACAGTGGGGTGGGGGGGGAGGGTACCCAGTTGGAAACTGTCACTATAACCAATTTGTATAGTAAAGCTTGCTACAACAATCCCTGCAATCCCTGCTGGAACCGAAAACACCCACTGTTATCCCCAAGGTCTTCATCATCCCTCGAGTTGTGGATGGTCCAACCCAATGCCCCGCACTCATTGCGCTCATCTCGGCCCTGGCCGGCGGGTTGATCGCTGCAGTACGGGCGGCGCATTTGAGTTTCCACCGTTTGCCCTGCATCGTGGGGGGTACCCCACACCGGTGGGAGTAGCGCCCGGGTGCAGGAGGGGCCGACCGGAAAACAAAGGGCGCGCAGGGACCAGTGCGAAGAGATAAGGGTTTGGGGATAAGGGTTTGGGTTGAGTAGCAGAGAAGAGTGGTGGTGAATAAATGGAGAGCTGGGGGTATAGCGGGTGTTGAGTATTAAAGAGTGTGAATATTGCAATCGGTTTTCTAGTGGTATTGGTATAGTTCCCGACTCTTATCGGAGCAGAGTAATGTCATCGGTCCCACAATCGAGCAT